>JASCZW010015020.1:0-21514 GCA_034211315.2 Aedes japonicus
AATTTTGCTCGACTCCACAGTGACATATGTCGAGTCAATTTGCACGATTCAACTTCAATAATTAATCCCATATATATTATATAAGATGAAAAATATTTTGAATTTCTATTATATTAAACTTGACATAACTCGGAGCGTATGTTAGGATATGTCTACGCATCATTCCTAACCTATAAATTCGAAAAAACGCGTTGTGATGCCAATCTATGCATTTGAATCTAATTCATTTCACAGAATCTTCTTTGCGGTTAAGGCAACGCAGTAGGCTTAGTCGATTTGACGCTTGTTTGTCTTGGGTTTGTTGCAAGTATCAATATTGACGTAAATAAATAATTGTTAAGTTTGGATTATATTAAATTGGATCATATTATCATAAACAACGAAACATAGGCTCCGTAAAACTTACGCGCTTGACGCTCCTAAACAAACAAATTCGGTAAAAAAAAACTAAAATCATCCAGTGTCATTGCCGATATTTAGCAGCGCCGGATGCTTGTAATACATGTTGTTTTTATTTTCTTACTTGTTTCATTGAGCATAAATTCCAGAGAAGCAACCGATTATAGAACAAGAAGTAGAAAACAAAAATCATAACATTTTCGCAGACGGCTCAATTTGCTACGGTTGTCATTTGCGCTTCATTAGGAACTCTGCACAGGCACATTCCTGCCCATTCTAGAACCAAGACCTGAATCACCACCGAGTGCAACACCCAGCTAATCTCCGGATCACGTTCTCACACCACACGCCTCGTCGATTCGCAGCGCAGAAGCCCCGGTTCAACTCGCCGAGCATTTGCATTCAAGCCGTCAACCTGATTGACATCCTCAAAGGAGCGGCTGAAAGAGGTAATTGAAAAATCCTTCACCATCAGAATACCCCCAACAGCAGCAGCAGCAGCAACGGCGTCAATTGAATCAGACCGGTGCTGCTCGAACCATGCTCCCATATAAAGAGACCCAGCGAACTCTGCGGTAGATCCACCGACCGACCACCGGTCCGAGTGTCAAAACATATGCTTCGCGCTTTTCCCAGCTCATATTTTCTTCGATTGCCCCAGAGGGATTCGATTCGGTTATCCCGAAGTGCACCACCACTGCAGTACATCGATTTAAACTGGACCAGAGCGTTGTCCTGGAACTCCATTTTTGCCCGTATTAAGCATTAAGCGCAGTTCCGCATTGCCACTGCTTCTGGTGGCGCGAAGAACAATTATTTCACAAAATTATTTTCTATTAGTTTCGGTCGCGGCACAGTGCACTTTTGCGAGGTCACTTTTCCTGTAGCCACAGGGTCGTACGAATAGGCTGGGCGCGCGCAAACCGATTGATGACTGACGCTCGAGTGATAATGACCATCACCACAGTAGGCTCTGGGACCGCTGGAAGCTGATGGCCACCCGGGCCTCAAAGTGCTCGGAGGAAGAACGGGCGAAGGGGACCAACCGGAAGCCATAGTTTCACATAATAACAATTAACAATTATAATGTGGTGTCCGTGTGGCCATTTCTGGGGATGACGAAAACGACGGCGACGGCGGCGGCGGTGACATCCCGTGAGAGGCAGCATTTGAGTGGTAAAACGCAGTGAGTTTTGCTGATTGTCATCGGTGGGCATATAATGATACACCTCCAGCCGGACCACCTTTTTCGGGAATCGAGAAATTGATATCCGGGCATCATCCATAATTATCTGATAACGATCTTCGAGTGTGTTTATGTGTGCTTTTGGGAAGGTTTTTCTATTTTGTTGTTTTCTTTCTCCTCAATGTGCGAGAGGTGGTGGCAGCTGAGAACGTGCGTGTGGCGCGATCGAGAGACTCGGGAGAGCGTCCTGGCCCACCACGTGTGCATTTTGTTTTGAGGCCATGTGTGTTTATGTCATTTGTTATGTGTCACTTGATGATTATCAGTAGAGAAATTATTTTTCGTTTGCTGGCGTTGATATCTTTATCGAATAATATGCTCATTTGGAAAAAAATGTATGCTTCAGCATCACACAATGAAACGGAAATGATCATTTGGCCTGAAGGGGATTTAGTTTTGCGTTTTAAACAATTTAGAGTGGTAGAATGTAAGCAGAAGCTCAATAGCTGGGTGGTTATCATTCCATGCAAGCAAAAGAAAGGTGTTTCTCTGCATTGATTTAACGTAAGACAAAAATAATTTTGTCCAAATTAGGGTTATTGTAAAACTATGCAAATTCAAATTCAAACTCAAATTCAAATTATTGACAAATTCAAATTCAAATTCAAATTATTGACAACTTTTCGATAATAAAAAAATGACATAATGAATCTCTCACACTTCAAATTGATTTTAAATTTCCATACAATGCTTATGTACAGGAAAAGAGCATGTAAATAATTTCAAAATCAGGTTTGACGACCTAAACATTTCTTCTTTTAATATTTGGTGCATTGAATTTTACATGAACTGTATCAGATGACAACCTCGTTGATTTTTATGATTTTTACGTTCAAGTTTATGTTTCACGTGAGGCGAGAAGAGGCAAAAGATTAGTCAAAATTTAGTTGCATCTTGATAACACCATCAATCCAAATATGTAACTTCACAAATACAAATACAAGTGAGAGAGGAACCGATCCGAATAAGAAGTGCCTAGTTTTAAATCATTATGGCTAATCCCTTCAAATGCTGTCAGGGAGCTGCGATTCATCAAGATATGTTTTAAATGTTTGAAAAGTTAACTCGAATGCATTCCTAATAACTGATTTACTTCGTTCAACATGGTGTTACTTTTCTATTTACGAGCTATGCATGCATTGAAAACAATGGAAAAATTGAATACCTCGACACTTTGGCAACCTTTCAAACAAATGGTTAATTTATTCATTATTATTTGAATCATCATTTGAGAACAGATCAACGAAATTATCTTACCTTTCTTATTGACAACATCACATCGCAATTAATCAAACTGTTAACTGTTACAAAACGGCAGCCCTATAAATGCATCATAAGATTGGATAAATTTCAATAATAAATTGAAAACGCTCCCCTAAAATGAAATGTGTTGCTCAGTTAAACTCAACAAAATATAACCATAAATATATGAAATGTTCCATAGACATGTGACAACAGCTCCATAGAATAATTAAAATTGAGCATTGAAACCCGGATATGTTCATTAATGTTAGATACAATGCTAAATATATTATGTACAATCTGACAGTGATCCAGTTGAAGAGTAACCTTAAGCTTCAATTAATGTACCATACAAGATCAAGGTACTTTTCATCATCCGTATGGTACACTAATTGATGCTTAAGGTTAATTTTCAAGTAAACCATTGTCAGATTATACATGATATATTCAGCATTGCATCTATCATTAATTAACATATCCAGGTTTTCAATGCTCAATTTTCATTAATCTAAGGAGCTGTTTTCACATCTCTATGGAACATTTCATACACTTTATGTTTATATTTTGTTGAATTTAACGAGCAATTTTAGGGAGCATTTTTCATTTAGTTAATGAAAATTTGTCCAATCTTATGATGCCTTACCCTTTTGCCGTTACAAAACCGCAGTTACAAATCGCGAAGGAAAAATAAAAGTCCACTTTTGTCTTCTACTTTACCAATAGAGAATAACAGAGAAGCAAGCAAAGCAGAGCAGTAGTTCTTTACCTTAAATTTCAATATAAAAATATTTCTATTCATACGATCCTGTAATTCGTATGATAAGGCATTCGAAAAGAAGGCCGCTCTGATTTATTATTTGAGCGTTTCCAGCCGAAATGACCTTGAAATGTGGAAAATTATTTTCAATATATTTTGATTTGAATAAAAATTAGCAAGGCGTTTGCTTTAGGAGACTGACCATTTTCCGCATTAATAAAGATTTTTGTGACTCAAGAGCCAGTTTTTAAAAGGGCTTAAGCATTTTGAATAGCACTACAATTAATAATTTGTAACTCGAAAACATTTGGTCAAAAAATAAGTTGTTACCCTATGTGTGAAAAATATATACACTGAAAAAAAAATCGGATAAAAAATATAAATTTAAATATCTCAAACACGATTTTTTTAATTTTTTTTATTTTATAACTGTAAAAACTTAAAGTTATTACGCAAATTTGAGCGAAGATTTCTGGATGGAGAAATGTCAGGGAAAAGAGTTTCTACAACATCAACTTTCGGTGTTGTTCTTAAAATTTTAATATTTGCAGGAATAAACGTATTCAGATTATATTATCAATCTGATATTTAAAGTATTTAAAAAAATTGAGGCTCCTCATGATGACCTCTGTAGGAACATCCGTTCTCGAGATATTTGCGATTCAATTTTATCATACTCGAATTTTCGAAAATACGACCTTTTCATAACAACAACAGTTAGTTTTTAGAAATGCATAATAAATTTTACGCTACTCTCTCTCTCTGACCGCAAGATGATTGAATTAGCTTAGCTTATACTGACCGCACGTATCAATGGTTGCTACTCCGTGATTGATAAGAATCAGTGAAATTGCACAATGAATCAACTGAATGGGGCTGGGAGTAACCGACCATTCTCACTGTACACGTTTCAGTGACTCAATTTCTATAATAATCAATAACGGCGCCCGCCACGTCCTTGCAATCAGGTGGGAATAGGGAAGGAAAGTTAGTGTGACCTTTGCTGTTTAGGGACCGTGTTTACCTCTGCATCCCCACAAAGGTCACAGGAAGGAGGTTTTTCTATGTAAGTAGGGTAGGGCTCGATGGATCAGGATACACCTTGATAAGTGATGTGATCATATAATATAGTTCATATAATTCAGGGGATAACAATTACCTGTTTTGCTCCGCGTTTTTGAGAGCACTTACCACCTCTCAATTGTCTACTGTCGGCATCGCTCTAGGACTAGGAGAAGTCTCTCCGGACACTCCGGATACCCGGTATCATCGATGTTCGGCAAGCATCTCGTCGTAAAATTCCGTCCCGGACCAGTTCCATTGCCGACATGGCATTACTGTATAAACGAACCATGTTTGACGCTGACCTAATCGCCGTTCCATCCATCTCTCTTATTTCCTATTGACATTTTCAGCTTGTACTTCTTTATCACTTCTGCCAATCTGATAGGGTTCAGTTTGCGGCTGTTGCATTTGTTAAACCGTTTGCTGGCTTCCGCTGCTTCGACCGCCTTTAAGAGCGGGTTGGAAAACTGATCTTATATGGCCTGCCAAGTCAAATACTTCTTCGGGAATTTGGACTTCTTCTTTGTCCAGAAATGCTCGGCAGTGGCGTTATATTTCACCTGTTTGCGCTAACACTTCCGAATCGTTGACTCTTCCTTATTAAACACACACTCGGCATTTTGTATAACATGATCCAGATAGTTTGATTCCAACTATGTTCTCGCTTCTTCAAATCACTACCGAATTTTCTGCTCGATAACGTTAGATCGCTGCTTGGAAAGTTCACTTGGGATTCGTCGACTTCTGTTCGGATGACGTTTGAGAAAATGCTTCATCCACTTACGGCCTGGAATCTCGTTGTTGAATGGAGTGTCCCTAGCTGATATGCGTAAAAAGCAAGCTACACACGTCAACGCTGAGTGTCTATTGGGAATCCAACCTTGACAATATCGGTGATCCATTTAACTATGCGCTCCTCTACTTCTTAAGTTAAAATTACGGGGATCTTCTCCAACCGCCTTGTGGTCAGATTTCTACGAACTGTGCTATCCGGAATATGGAAGGAAGTAGCAGCTTTAAGGATGGAGGTACCCTTTCTGGCCATTGCCACCGTATTTGCAAGCTGAGGCTCTTAATAGTTCATGTATTTGCGTGGTGCCATATCTATTTGAACTGTAAACAAAGATTGGGAACGCAACTAAAAAAGGTGTTCCCAATTTGTGCGCAAGAGGAACAAATTGAGCCTTTGATTGAGCTCCATACTCTTAATCCATGTTTCAGCTGGCAGTCCTTTGTGATCACATGACTCGCGGAGTCGTGAGGCAGGAACTTGTAAGGACCGGAGGCAGGTGCGACCCTCCTTTCTGATTGTCAACTCACCATTTGAAGCCTTCAGAGGGAAATGTTACTCAATCTTCGCAAAAAGTGGATCCACTAAAAGGTTGAGTTGATCCACTCCCTATGAAAACTGAGTAAGACAAATACAAAAGAAAGAGAGGTGATTTTGAGCGTTCAGAGCTTTGAAAGTTTGATTTGGAATATTTCACGCAATGTCAAAATAAGTTCGTATGACATAACCTACAATGCTGAAAGAGAAAGTTTGCACAACTTTTTGCTTGTATCCCACATTCTCCCCACTTTACAAAATAATGCCATCAAAACACCCGAGCATAGAGCTATTTAAAATAGGTTGTACTTATCTGTTCCATGTCCACTAACCATTACTGTTCTTGATCTCTCGTACTCCTTCCAGAAGTTCACGAAGTCAGAATCAATCTGCTTGCCTTTGGTCAGGGGTTACAGCCTTCCGTCTTTGAAGGAAGAAACCGGGTGCTGATGCTTGCTCCTCTCCCGAAGGTGGAATCCGTTTTGGTGATGCTGCTGCTGTTGTAATTACCGTAGAATCATTGTCGTCCTCGTTTCTTGGGCTCCAAATGCAAACACATACGCAAAACTTGATGGAAACGAGTGAAAAGTAAAATGACACGAGCTAAAACAAAAACGTCAACTCGCGGTCAAAGCATACTGCGATCTCCTTCATTAAAAAAGTATTGTATATTAAAGATAAACAAAGGAAGCAAAGTTAACAAGGTTTCAAGGACTCAGGAGTTTATCAAGCCCTAATCCTTGCACTTGCTCCAGGAATACATGAGAATAACGAAAAAAATTCCAAATCTTGGAACCACCTTGGTTTGACTTCGATAAAATGTTTTATGGCAGGTAATGCTTGTAATTATTTTTTCAAGGCCGATCGATGTTAGCATTCAGATTTTTATGTGATTAAGAGCAATTATCAAAGTTTTCAAGTAATCTAAAAGTAGTAAACATAATTGCTGGAATTATGGAAAACGGCTCCACCCATCCATGTGCATATTGCATGGTAAATAACAAAGATCTGAGCACTTCTGCAGGTGAGTCGCGAACGCCTAATTCAATTAGGCAGCTAGTGCATTAGTGTATGGCATCTGGTGGCAAGGATAAGCATACTCAAGAATGTTTCAATTGCGTCAGCATGCCTTTTTTGTCTGGTGACGATGATACAAAAGTTTTGGATGCCCACCACCATCACTACATTTGTTTTTGGGTTTAATGAATTGCGCCGACAACATTGCCAAGAAGAATCTTACTGTTGCCGAGTCATGGGTCAAGGCAGCAAATTCTACTCGGCATACCCAATTCGGCTTTATAGGAAGACATTGCCGAGTATTGTTATCAAAACATCTCATTCTTCATGACACTGGGCGCAAGGAGTACTCTCTCGTGATGCAATATCTTAATTTGCTGGTTGAAAAATGATTTGGGACGGAGCACATTGACTGGTCAGATTTAGAACTCCCAAAGACTGCGCAGTTTCATATTATGAAACATCATGGGGCTGATTTTTGCTTTGCAGAAAATGAAGGACTGGGACGGTATTCGGAACAGACCATTGAAGCTATTCACCATGATTTTGCTAAAACATAGATGAATCAAAAGCTCCTGAGACGCATAAAAATTCTCAACAGAATATTCTCAAGCCAGTCGTCTTAGCAGCCATATATGGAAGGACAATTAAAACTCATTATTTTTAACTTTTAAAATCATATTTTTTATTTAATTATTGCATTAATCTATACCATGAATTCAAGATAATATATAATGTGTAATACATTGTATTTGTTTCTTTTTCAATTGTACTCTGATACCTTTTTTTAAACCGTAAGTGCAAGTTTCTCTATCTCTTTTTCTCTCTCTCTTTCTCTCCATCTCTCTCTCTTTATCTATCTTTAGATTCATGCCCCTCATCAACCATTGTTTATTCCGTTACCATATACTACTAACTGCTTAGCATCTCCTTTGATAATAAAAACGATACAAAAAAAAAATACAAGATTCAAGATTCTTCATGTTTATCTCGATAGGATTTTTAAACTATTCAATTTATTTAGAAAGCTTAACGACTAACGAACTTTTGATCAAAATGAAACCCGCATACGTTTAAGTTGCATAACAGCCACCACTTCGGATTTTGTGAGCTTCGGACACGGTGTGCACCATATTACAGTTCTCCTAGACCATATGAGGCTCCAGTATTGGATAGTAATTTTTGATAGAACAAAGATGTGAATGGACAACTAAAAGCGCCAATACTACCTCGTCCGTGCACGAAGTCTCGTGTGCCAAGGGTGGCCTAAGCACCAGGGCCAGCCCCATTAACGAACGGGATAACAAGTGGGGAATGAGCGACGACCCCTTCCAAGGCAGGGAATACACCTGGACCAAGGTCCGGAGAAAGAGAGATAGACCTCAAAAAGAAAAACCGAACCAACGCCACGGTGAGGTCCTAATCGTGAAGACCGAAGAGCATACTCCGAGGTGCAAAATATGCGCTGTACTCGCAACGGTGAAATAATCCTCGGGCTTAAGAGCCCAGCGTACAATAAGCTGGACGAACAAGCCCTAGGAACGGGATTTGAGGTACGCGCCCTAGCCACGTTAGTGACTCTCCAATGCAAAAACTTGGACCAGATCAAGGCGAAATTTCGACGGCCTTTACAGCTCATTGTGGGGTCAAGGTAGCCACAATAGCTATATGGCTGCGAAAGGGTCAACAATACGGATTGTAGTAGCCGCTGCGAACTCGGCCTTAAAAGTGGCAGTTCTCAAAGTTCGGTGGTCCGATTGCACCAGCCGCCAAAGCATGCTTTAAGTGTCTCGAGAGCGGGCATATGGCGCAGGAACGGAAGGATCCTGATAGAAGCGACATATGCTGAAGATGCGGAGGGAAAGGCTACACGGCCAAGGGAAACCAGACGGTTAGAACGTTACGGGAGGTCCCAAGTGCCCGACCTACAAGGGAAGACCAAAAAGCTAAACACAGTACGGGTGAGTCAACTAAATCTGAACCACTGTGAGGCAGCTCAGCAACTCAGCTATATACATCCAAAACCACATCCCTGCCGGTAACGGAAACTGGTTTTGGATAGGTCAAATATGGACGACGGGCAAGTTTCCTGTTGAGGGGGTTGTATCCATCTCAAATGAGGGCTCCGTGGTCGTAAAAGTAAATGAACTGTTCCTCTGCAGCTGCTATACGCCGCCAAAATGGTCGATTGACCAATTTTCACAAATGGGTGACCGGATGACAACGGTGCTAACTGGCCGAAACCCGTTGGTAGTAGCGAGATTTATATGCATGGGTGTTGGAGTGTGGCAGCCGCCTTACCAACCCAAGGGGCCAGATGCATGCTTTTTCCACCATCGTATTTTTAGCCTTCTTACATCAATAGAAGGGTATTAAGATCGCTTGAAAACTCGACTTTTTATCCGAGGCCCACAGGGCCGAGTGTCATATACCATTCGACTCAGCTCGATGAACTGAGCACATGTCTGTGTGTATGTGTGTGTGTGTGTGTGTGTGTGTGTGTGTGTGTGTGTGTGTGTGTGTGTGTGTGTGTGTGTGTGTGCGTTACAAATAATGTCACATCGGTTTCTCAGCCATCTGTGAACCGATTTCAGTTCTGTTGACGGCAAATGGAACAACATTCCCAATAGAACATTCCCATAGAACGCTATTGATTTTTTTTTCATTCGGATATTTTGTTACGAAGATATGAACGAAACAGTACTAATAGGCCTTTATAATAGTAATCAAACAGTTTAGTCTCCGATTACATACTGAGCTATTTGTGTACCGATTTTAGTTTAGTTGGTGCCAAATCAAAGTTATGATATCTCCAAATAACTGGTCAAAATTTTATTGTGATTGGATAATCCTTCATGGAGATATGACCAAAACAATACCTGAGAGCACATAATTGTGAGATGACAATATACTCGTTGCAGTGCAAAACCGAACAAGACCAATCACACCAATCGATGCCGCTTGCATTCTATTGTGTCGCATCTGGAGCGTTGTATAGCACATACAGCGGACAAGCCACACTATGCGACTGTATAGAATTAGAGCAGCATCGATTGGCTCGAGTGGTCTGGTTTTGAATTGCAACGAGTATATCTCGAAAGATTACACAAATTTTCCATTTACTATTTTCAACGAATATGTACTTATTAAGCATTTTGAATCCATATCGATAATCAAACTTGACACTTAGGATTGACTATGGACTAATTATATGAAATTTCTAATATTTATGTAATTTCCCCTTCTATATAAATAACTTAAGCAGGTAATTAAAGATTAATAATGGTAATATTTTAATCACATCGATGAACATCCGTCCAGGATTGACAAATAGTGCATTCTAAAAACTGAATGTATGACATATCGAATATTCTTGGATCTTCATAGAATTTCTGATGAAAATATGTATCCAGTACAATATTGGTCACATTTGAGTTCGTAATTCTGATGAAATTTAAGAAGGGTTCAGTCTCACCATCGGTGGATTAATGCGGGTTTTTTTATTGATCTCGCCAATTCAAGATTAGGTTTGTTCTGAAATTCTCTAACTCACCGCTGCATATTCTCGGCAGTTGACAGCCAGCTGTAAAGGCGTTCTATTCGTCGCATATCTTAAAACATATGCACAAGGCTCAGAAAATTGAGCTGTTCCTTTAATATTCTAAAGCGCAGATTACATCATCCAGCGAGCTTAAGGACAGGGTGGCATCCCAGACAACCACAAGTCATATAACGGTGTTAAAATAGTATCGTATATTCTTATATTGTTAGTCAAAATTGTTTAAGTTACATCGTACTGCGTCACAAATTAAATCGGATATACATTGCTAACCTTTTTAAATCGAATTTGTTATTACATATACAATCGCATACGATTTCAAATCAGCTCGTTTAAGAAAAAAATGGAGTTTGCCCACTTTTGCACGTATAAGCTGTATTTTTGCATTCTATATGATTTGTTTATTTACATATATGTTTGTATATCATATAAACAACTTTCAATGTACGTAAATTTTGTTTATCTGGGATGCCATTGGAAAATTTTGAAAATGGCGACCATCTCGATCGCAGTTTCTTGACATACCTATTGCATTAGTCGGTTGAAATGTTTGCGACTATTAAATCAATAATCAAAATTATCAAAAGTTAAAATTTCCAAATAACGCAGTACGAACATAATTTCAAATAACGCAGTACGAACAATGGTCTCCAGCTAGCCGATGAAGTCAATATAGGAATCTCAGCTAACACAACAGTTGGTTTTTCATACGGTTATCATCTAGACAAAACGGCTCTATGCTGTGCCATCAAATGATGGCCCGTAAGCAGAGACACTTACACGAAACTCGCGAATATAGGCGACCGAATCTTCTTGAAAAAGCAAGTTCACATTCGCAGTACTAGAATCGAGCCCGCGATTGACACAATAAGCCCGATAGATGGGGTTGAAGAGCCCGCCCTTGTTCCAGCGAAATGTTAACAAAATCGTTTCTCTTGGGCAGAGATGGCATTTTGCACTTATGTTACGCCGGTGCGTGAAATTTGTACCTTCACAGAGGATACAACCATAATCACCTCAGATAAAGCAAAGTGCTATTTTATTCGGTGAAAAATAGACAGTGTGAAAGTGTGCGCCTGTGATGGGATTACCCGGAGTGAGTGAACTACACTCTCTTTTAAACGATCGCGCTCACGTGCTCTCATCTGTCTTCACCCACGTGCTCTCGCTTGCGATCACTCCCGCGTACACTGGGGCGAGGACGCACCAGCAGGGATAAGGTGCGACTCAAATCTCTTTGAGTGCAGCACGCACTGCTGTGAGACAGCACATTAAATTTCAAAGAGACGTGAAAGTACAGTCTGTACTCCCGTGCACCCTTGTTGTGCAGTGCGCTCAAAGCCGCACATCTCATTTTGAATTTGAATTTCGAATTTTGAATCTCTCCCTTGTCGTCTCTGTGCAAACTCAGGTGCAAAAAAACAGACACGGTGGCAGGCACGACTAGTTTGTGAATAAGGATTTTAATAAAAAAAAATCCCTCCATGAACCCATACAATGCCTTTTTGTTACTAGCATCAAACATTTTCATTTTGCTACCTTTTACAAAAGCATGAGCCAAAGCACAGAGTAAAGCACTGAGTAGAGCACTGTTCATTACGCTTTGTCTCTGAAAGAGTAGTGCATGTGCGGCTATCTGTCTATCGTGCTGCTACGAAATCTCTCGCACATTCGTTTTGAGACGCACACTTGAAATTGGGTGAAGCACTTGGCTATTTTCCACTATTCTGTGTTTTTCGACAATCCCTGCGCACCAGTGAATTTTCTGTGATTCGCTGGTGCTAAAGCATCGTCGGAGCTGCAGAATATGTCCAAAAAAAGGAAGCTGGAAGAAACATTATTCTTTTTTTCCTTTGTTATGTACCGTCAACGCGAATTTGCAATCACTACTGTATATTAGCAGAAGAGCCCACGCCAGTGAGCTCACTGGGGCGCACGCGTCAGGGAATTTAATTGCATTCGCTTCTGTGCATTTGAGAGCATTTCTTCTCTCTCTAGACCGACCGAGTGTAGTGCGAATAAAAACCATTTTTTCCACTCACATGCGCTACCCGCAAGCAAACACGGATGTGGATATAAACAAGAGAGAAGAGCTCTCGTTGAGGTAGGAAGAGTGTGTGGAAAATTTAAAATCTCTCTCTACCACACTGAGGATATGGACCATGGTTGCCCTGATGGTTCCTGTCTTTTCCCGTTACATGCTATTAATTGTTTAGTATGTTTTGTTGTGGTAATTTGATTGCTTACCTTATGTTGAGAAAATTTGGCTGAAAGTAAAATTGGTTAAGGTTATATACCATTCTTTACTTATTGCTTCATTTGATGTAAAATGTGCCCCATTTAGTATTGGAAAAAACTTTTTTGATTCTTACAGCGACCCTAATGGTCGAATTTGTAAACTATGACATCTTATGTGTTTCCTATAACAATAACAACATCAGAAGTTTTTTTTCGCGGTGAAGTTCGAACGTGTTTCAGAGAAATACAAAATGAGAGAAGACAGAAGAAAAATATTGTTTGCGCAATCATTTCGAAAACCCTTCGTGGTCTGGGCCAAAACCTGCTAAAGTGTTGGGTTTTCCCCGAAATACCGTGTGGCGTGTTTTGAAAAAGTACAAAGAAACTTTGTTGACGAATCGCAAGCCTCAATGCAACCCAGGTAACCAATAAGCATTAATTAAAGCCCGTAAGTAGCCCTATATGCGTCTTAACGACAAGCGATATAATGCATATTAGCATTATTTTCACCTTAAATGCTATTCGAAAGCAGGTTTTGGCTCGCTATACGGCTAATTTAATGGTGGACCCCACCAAAAGAAGACTTCTATGTCGACAATATGTCATTCATCGGTAGCATGAATTGGTAACGTTTGCAAATGACAGCTAGATGACAGCAGTGGAAATGTTGTGCTGCTGCTGGGGAGTTTAGCTTTTAGAATGCTGATTAAATGCTTGATTGAGAATGCGAAGGAAAAAAAAGTCCATTTTCAAATTTAGATTTTATTCATTTTCCTGTTTTGCTTCTTATATATTTTTTTTTTCCTCTCCTGTACTGATGATGATGAACGTTTGTTTTTTGTTTTGACCCTCTATTTTTCTTATGAAAGGGGAAACTCAAATTCGCTGCAGTTTTTACATTTCCTAGGAATGGGTTTGAACTTGCTGCTTCCCGATTGACGTGTTTTTATACCGCGTCTATATCTTTTAACCTATATGGAACGTATGAAAGCGGTTTTAATATTTGCCCAATATAAACTTCAATTTTCCCAGGTAACCAATAAGCGTTGAAATAGGCACTAATTCTGCATCAAACTTGCATTTAAGTTTCTTCTTGCTGTACATTGGCTGTCTGAATGTACAGATGGGAACGATGTTGCAAAATAGCCTACGCAAAGCTACCGTAATGCTAGCTGTCTGATATCTGCAGTTTTGTTGCTTGATATTTTATTAGAATAACGCACTGAAAATGTTAACACATGGAACTGCAGAACTTGGATGCAGATGATTCAATCACCAGAGTGAGAACTATTATAGTCCTGATGCAGGAGTAAGCGAGGATGATGAAACGCTTCGAAAATTCGTACACATCGATTTGTAAACAGTTTTAACTAAGCATTTTCAGTGCGTTCTTCTAATAATATTACAATCAACAAAAATGCAGATATCAGACAGCTAATATCACGGTAGCTTTGCGTATGCTATTTTACAACTGCTCTGCATTCAGACAGCTAAGGTACAGCAAGCAGAATCATAAATGCAAGTATGATGCAGAATTAGTGCATATTTCAATGCTTATTGGTGACCTGGGAAGCGCCGGCCAGGTACTGAAGATCAAGAACATTTAGACAAACCCCAACATCTCATACCGCAATTTTGCCAAAAAGTTTCGCGTGCTACGGATTCGTCTCCGGGAAGGTTTCAAGTCATCAGGTGTTTCAAGTCATCAGGTGTTGATAAAATTCAATGGCTGTCTCCTCATGGATGATGAAACCAATGTAAAGGCCGATTTCAAACCGATACCAGGACCAAAAATTTTACTTGGCTACTTACACGTAAATACATGATTTGGCGAGGCATCTGTAGCTGCGGTTGGAAGACTAAGGTTTTCATCAATGATAAGACATTTAATTCAGAGCTGTACAGAACGGAAGGTTTCCAAAAGCGAACATTGCCATTCATCAGACCCACAATGAATCTGTCATGTTTAAGCCATATCTTGCAATCCTTCATTACAGTAAAACAGTGCTACAGTGGTATGAAACTAATGGGATTCAGTTTCTACCAACAGAACTCAACCCACCAAACTGTCCCAAGCTCAGACCGATCTAGAGATTTCGGGCTATTATGAAGAGGAAGCTGGAGGTGAATTGTAATGTTGTCAAAAGCATCCATGAATTGAGAACCAAGTGGAATAAGATTGCCAAAAACACGAACGACTGTCTCGCGTTGCTTTCCACAGATATTCAGTTAGCTTTTGCTAAAAAAGAGCAAATGGCTTCTGTATTCTTGGATATAAAGGAGGCTTTTGATTCAGTATCTGTTGAAGTTCTTTCAGATAAAATCCATGCTTGTGGCTTTTCACCATTAATGAATAATTTTTGTACAATTTGCTGTCAGAGAAACATATGAGCTTTCTCATGGAACCTCTACAGCTTCACTGATTTAGCTACACGGGTCTCCCCAGGGATATGTTCAAGCCCCCTTTGTATAATTTTTATGTCAAAGACATTGACGGTTGTCTAAGTGACAATTGTACGTTGAGACAACTTGCAGATGACGGCGTAGTGTCTGTCACGGAACCCAATGGGGTCGATCTGCAAGGACCCTTACAGGATACCTTAGACAATTTGTCTACTTGGGCTCTAGAGCTAGGTATCGAATTCTCTACGGAGAAAACTGAGTTGGTAGTTTTTTCTAGGAAGCATAACCCAGCACAACCGAAGCTTCAAATTTGGGGTAAGCCGATAGCTCATTCTATGTCATTTAAATATGTTGGGGTCTGGTTCGATTCTAAGTGCACCTGGAGCTCCCATATTGAGTACGTGAAGCGAAAGTGCCAGCCAAGGATCAACTTTCTCTTGGAACTTGGTGGGGAGCGCATCCACAAGATCTTCTAACGTTGTACCGGACAACGATTTTGTCGGTTATGGAGTATCCTCAAAACCGCCTCATGACCTTGTACCATTTGTACATAACACAGGATGTCAGCCCTTCGCCGAACATTTCCAATCGTGTTTGCTTCTCCGATTTCGACAATTCGGGTCATTTTGATTTATCCATGAAGCTGGAGCTTCGTGGAATCCCAGAGCATCATCGTCCTATGATTGCTCCGGTGATATTTGCTGCAAAGTTTGGCCAAGTTGATTCCACTAAATCGTTCTTCACTGACGGATCTTTGATAGAGGAGTCAGCAGGCTTTGGTATATTTAATGAAATTTATAGCGCCAACCGTAAACTTCAAGCCCCTTGTTCCGTGTATGTCGCTGAATTAGCGGCAATACATTTTACGCTAGAAATTGTTGCCTCATTAACACCGGATCAGTACTTCATTTTCACGGATAGTCTCAGTTCTATAGAGGCTATTCGCTCCTTGAGGCCGGTAAAGCACTCCTCGTATTTTCTCATGAAAATACAGGAGCTTCTAAGTGCTTTATCTTCGCGTTATTTTATCATCACCTTTGTATGGGTCCCATCTCATTGTTCAATTCCGGGCAATGAGAAAGCGGACTCGCTTGCAAAGGTGGGCGCTATGGAAGGCGATATTTGTGATCGACAAATCGTCTTCAACGATTTTTTTCCTACTTTTCGTCAACAGTCACTCGTCAGCTGGCAATTGAAATGAAGTAAAGGAGATTTGGAGCGTTGATTATATTCTATCATCCCAAAGGTGATGAAGAAATCTTGCTTTAGGGGGATGGATGTGGGTCGAGACTTCATTCGTGTCATGTCTCGCCGCAGGTCCAATCATTATTCTTTGAACGCTCATTTATACCGGGTTGGGCTGAGCGACAAGCAATCTCTGTGAGTGTGGACAAGGCTATCAGGACGCAGATCACGTTATTTGGTCTTGTGCTGAACATTGTGGAGTCAGATCTAAGCATAATGCCCCAAGTAACCATTAAGCACTAAAAGTGGCATTATATCAGCATTATATCTGCATATAAAGCAGCACTTAAATGTCTTGAAGCTCTATATTCAGATATAATGCTAATATAATGCTAAGAAAGGTGAAATAACGTGCTTATATAGTGCAGAAGTGACAGCTCGTAAAAAGCATTAGTAATGCTATATTAATGCCCCTCAACATAACTGTCAGTTTTGATAGCCCGTTTATGGCACTGCTAATGCTATTATGCTGCATTTATAAACTGTATATTTCCGATTTATTTTAAGAACTATTTATTTTTTTGTTTCTTCTTATTGATGGTATTAGCAAAATAAAGGAGGATAGAAGCATGCAATAATGAGCTATAAAAAAACCACTTAGTGTACTAGTAATGATCGGTTGTATTAGTATGCGTAAAGTAATATTTTGTATATTCAATATACTGTGAAAATTTCCTGTACTGCGTCTTGAACCAAAGTATCATCTTGCATGGTTGGACCGCCGCCTTTGCTGCCTGTGCCTGGCTATAGGCGGTTCCAGAATTGTTATAGCTTTCATCTCCGTATCTACGAACGAATTTGAAGGCGTAGAACTGGCTAATGGAGATGTCGTTGTTTCTGTAACCAAATCATCAATATGTGTGTTAAGTTTAGAAGTATCGTGGTTACAATGCAATTTAACTTTACGTCTATAATTTCCAATTTTCAATGTTTTTGTTGACTCCAAATTACTGTTCAATGCTTTTGTAAACAAGTTCTTAGCATTATTTGGTAGCCTTATATTAGCACTAAATACAGATATAAAACATGTATGCTGTGAACATGGTAAAAACTTTAATGCATTATAACAGCCTTATATGCGCATATAATGCTGGCGATAATGCTAAGTTTTGGTTGGAGCTTGTATGCATTTGTGCTGCTAATATGAAGCTTACATGCCTAACATATGCAAACATAGAATTTTAAAGCAACATTTATGCTGATATAGTGCTATTATCGAGCTAAAGCTTAATGCTTATAGTTACTTGGGTGATTCCCTTCGGGCTCGAGGTAGACAACCCAAAATGCCAGTTCGAGATATTTTGGCTGTACGTGATTTGGAGTCTATGAAACTCATATATGTGTTTTTAACTAACATTAGCATTAGATTGTTGCTAGTTTAACCAGTATATTTACTATTAGTTTTTTTAATATATGTAAGGGTGTGTGTGTTTTTTTTTCTCTTTCAAAAAATGTTCAAGTCAAAAGAAAGCCATAAATTGTATAGTTATAAGTGTTTAGATAATTTAGAACTTAAATTTAATGTGTTATGTAAACCATACGTTATATTCCCACCCTCTTTCCCATCCGTAATTTGTAATTCCTACACCCAAGAGTTGAAATTGTAGCAAAAAATGCAATAACAGTTTTTGCAATCAAATCTTGAGAAATCCGCATGATTCTGAAGAGGTAATTTTGCCCATCATGATCCAGAAAGCTTTTTATGGTATAAACAAAGCCATGCAAGTGTTTGCAAGCGGTTATCGCTATGTGCCTACTGCCTCGACAGCCGTAGCAATCGTTGGATTGTTGTTCAATCGTCAACAACTTCTCAATATGGGTGAAACAATGACACAGGTGAATCGCTGCTCCATGTAATTTATCCTATCTTTTATCTCTCTCACGCAAACTTACCCTACCTTCAAATTGATAAATCTGGATTGTTAGTGAATGAACATCAAATCGAACACTATCAGATTGCTCACAGCAAGTAAGTATACGAACTGATGTGATTAAATATTCAATACCTAGTACAGAATCTAAGTTAAATCGATTCTAAATTTTGAAGACATGGCTACCATCGAGAATGCTTCACCGTATGCCGTTAAGTGTGTGCGACCGACAGTTGCTTCATTGTTGTAACGTTGAGTGCCTCGACAGCCGAAGCAACTGTAGGGCTTTTATTCCGATCTCCTCAGCTTGTAATGGTGGCTGGATGGTTACAATGAAGAGCCGTCATGTTGAAGGCCGCGGTTCAAAACTCAGTTGTGAATCGAGATCTTTTTTTTTGTTAGCCGATGAATTTACTACTACTTATCAACTGCACAACCTCACGCACACATTGCATTTTTCTAAGCGAATTGATGTGTTGCTTTTTTGCCCACGACCAAAGTTGCATTTTTTCTTCAAGTAACGATCCATTACGAGAAATGAAACCAAATCATGCGAAATTGTATTACAATCTTGCTTTTTTATTTTGGGTGTAGGTATCCTATGGAATTTGACCCAAGCCCTCGAACTCGAATGTACTTCGCCCAAAATTACCGACTGATCATCAGGCTGTCGCTTCACCTTTCCAAAGCACTATCAAATAACATCTTCATCTGACCACAATTTGCAGTGACTGCAGCGCGTATCGGATTTTTCGATGGCCTATACCTAAGGCAAACTGCAAACCCCTGCAGTGCAAACGGATCAACAACAGGGGCAATAAAATTAGTTACACTTGTTTCTGGGTTTATCAAAGCAAAATAATTGATAATAAATTTCGACATTCTATTATCCTTAAGCCACATAAGATTCGGAGCCGCTTCGATCCTTCCCTCGGCTGGTTGTGCTATTGTATGCTTTAGGCAATCCACCTCTCTCTCTCTGTTTCGCTTCTTGCCCGAGGGATGGATTGGATGAAAGTGGAAATTGCAGTTTGCTGCAGTCCTCCGAAACCTAACGAGCATTTTATTTGCGTATTTGTCTGTGGATTTTGCCGCCCTAACTGAAGGAGAGAGACGAACAAGTGCCAAGCACGCACACGCACTTGTTATCCTTGCTCGATTGAATCGTCGTCGTTTTCCCCGGCAGCTTGCGTTCGCCAGCCCTTCGCACAGGCAATCGAACCGAATCCGATTTCAATTTATAACTTCGAAAGGTAATAAAATTAAACAAAATCACACTTATTTCGGTGGATGCAATTGCCGGCTTTTGCTAGGGACAATGCAATCCGGAACGCATGGTCTCAATCTTTTCTCGTTTCCGAGCTACGAATGGGAATGGCAGGGTTGCCATGTGGCTTAGGCTTATCATGAAAACGGGTCGTCCATTCCCGAGCAGCTGGTAACCCCTCGACTGAAGCACTCTCCAGAGTAGCATCCGTTTGACTCTTCATTGCTGCCACCCTTCCTTCCATCGTTCTACCCGTCTCACTAATAAAAACAACATTATTAGCCGAATCTTTAGGGGATGAAGTGATATTGAACAATAAGAGGATTTACCCTCGTCTAACCCGGCAGATCTCCCGCTGCCAGTGTTTCGGTTCCTGATGATGTTATCACAGTTCCAGTGTTGGTTTCACAAATTGCAACACCAGTCTTACCAGCATCTATACCTACAACAACAACAACAACTAGCTTCGTCCGTCGGCGGTGGCAAACGTTGGCAGCAGGAGGGGGTTAAAGAATTAAACAGATTAGAGTAAATAATAAAATCACTTGACGGTTTCCGATCGTATGTTTGTGATTTTCTCATGTCGCACCGTGGCGTTGGTGACGGCGGAGGGAACAAGTACAATTTGTGTAACTGTTGTAATTACAATTAACTTTTACCACCCTCCTCTCCTTCCGGGTCAGGGAAAAGGGTGCCAGTAGCTGTTTTCGACGCTCGTCCCTCCGCTTCCTTAGGCTGCCGATGAAAGAGGGGATGATTTCGTTGAGTGTTTCAATAACAATGCAGCGGATTTTACGAGTCAAAGCGACTGATTGCTATCGGTTTGATGGAAGAGGTTTATGCATTCAGTTGAAAATGTTGCGATAGTTTCGAGAACTTAAGGAAATGATGGTTTTTTATTTTATTTTTGTGGAAAATGAAGGAATCCAATCGATGATTGATACGACCCAACAAAGCGAACAATAAACAGCATCCGATCTCGCAGACAGAACAATGCAGACCATTTTCTGAAGAGAAAAAAAAAATGAGAGAATCAAAGAAAACAAATTGACCCGAATTGTGGAGATTCAATCGAAACGATTTTTCTAGCATTCGGTTTCGACGAAAATAGAGTCAGAAGCGTAGGATTGGGAGATCAATCAGGTTGGTTACGTGTTTGGTTTGTTCGAACCGGGAGATGGATTTTCTGACTTTTTACGTTCGACCATTCGATGTTTCTATTAACTTGTCAAGAAGTCCAACTTGTTTGGGTGATGATTAATGGTTGTGTGAGTGGTTTCTTGAAGGAATAAATTATGTTTTATTTATTATTGGTTTATCGATAGAGGAAATCCTGCTTGCTCCAGGGACCAGCACTTAAATTGAAACAGGTGGCTTTTACAAATACAATTGTTGATGTCATTTTGTGTTTGTTCTCCTTCAAACTTTTAAGAGCCATAAAATATTCATTTAGGATGTTGCAAACTAACCGTTTGCATTTGAAAAAATGGACTTTTTTCGGATGATGATAAAAATAAGCTAAGACAGATAATTGCTTTTCATAAATTTTCCATAAGAGGTGATTATTAACGCAAACTTGCAAAAAAAAATCTACGCCGTTGCACGCGGCCTTCCGGAAGTTAACCGGAGCATTCGCCATGGCGGGAAAAAAACATGTGTTTAGGCATGTTTTTGAGTTTCTTTCTTCGTTGTATTTATCAATTCCTCCTCAGATGTCGTGACAAAATTGCTGGAGTAGATCTTGGGCAGGTTTCACCAGACTTGGGAGCCACATCGACATTCAGCCGCTTCATCTCCTCTAACGATTGCTTCGAGTAGTGAGCTGACGCCAGATTCGAAGCCAAAACACCGCGTTCGCCCTTTATGGTATGTCTTGAT
>JASCZW010015021.1:0-21528 GCA_034211315.2 Aedes japonicus
GGGTCTTCCAAATCGTCAACGCAGGCAAGTATGCACATGTTAGGAGTTTTTCTCCCTCAGTAATGTCCATCGCTTCTAGTCGCCACCACACGCTAACCGAACTTCACACCGAGAACGAGGCAATCGAAATTGTTGAACCGTCTATCACTGAAGCGGGTACATCTAACATCGCCTCACCTAGCATGCCATCAAACCGTCAGGTATCCGATGCACCTATCGTGGAGAAATGTGTTCCCGATCGCACTCTTTCTGCGTACTATCAGAATGTCAGGGGCTTGCGCACAAAAATATCTCAGCTACGTTTGGTACTGTCCAGCTGCGATTATGATGTGCTTATCTTCACGGAAACATGGCTCCGGGCAGATATTGATAGCAGCGAAATTTCGTCCGATTACGTTTTCTTCCGATGCGATCGTAATGCATTGACGAGTCAGCATATGCGGGGTGGTGGAGTGCTGATTGCGGTTAAAAACTCACTCAAATGTAATTCTGTTTCGATGCTTAACTGCAATGAACTCGAACAAATCGCAGTTTGCATAAAGTTGCATTCTCGTTCGCTTTATATAGTTGCTATCTATCTCCCACCCAATTCGAGTACCGAGTTATATACTGCTCATGCAAGTGCGGTACAACTTGTTGCAGATCGTTTGACCGAGAATGACATAATTTTGTCTGTCGGCGACTTTAATCTTCCTAACTTGCGATGGCATCTCGATAAAGACATCAATGGATACATTCCTTCTAACGTCTCTACAGATACTGAGCTGGACTTCACAGAAGCAATGTTTACAAATGGCTTGAGGCAGGTTAATAGTTTCGTCAATATAAATGGAAAACTTTTGGACCTGGTATTTACCAATTTGCCGGAATATCTTGACTTAATTGCACCATCGTCTCCTATGTTGCCTATTGATAATCACCACGCACCAGTAGTTTTACTGCTTGACGATAGCGACGCGCCAACATTACTTGACAACCAAAATCAATGTTTTAAGTTTGACTATTCCGCATGCGATTTTGACTTGGTAAACTCCATTTTAGTGGACATTGATTGGGAACGATTATTGAACGACGGTACCGTGGACCAGATGCTATCAGTTTTTATGGATCTCTTTATGATGTTATCAACCGCCATGTTCCTCGAAAAAACCTGCTTCGATCTCAGTTTTTAACCAGCCGTGGTGGACTCCCGATCTGCGTAACCGTCGCAACAATCTTCGTAAGATGCGTAACCGATATTTCATTACGAAACACGAGTCCGACAGAGCTAGACTTCGCGAGCTTGAGTCGGAGTATAAAGCCCTCCTTTCGGCAACGCATGAAAGCTATTTGATCAGGATTCAGACAACCGTCAAGCAAAACCCTTCTTGCTTCTGGAATTACATCAAGCAGCGGAAAGCTAGTCGCGGGGTTCCTGGTTCTGTCAACTTCAATGGAACTACTTCTCAATCTAGCTCAGAAGCAGCAAATCTCTTTGCCACATTTTTCGAAAGCGTGTTTAGTAAAGCTTCTCCCGTTCAACGTCGGAACTCCTTTGAACAGATACCGGCCTATGACATTAGTTTGGCTTGCACACAGTTTTCCACGAACGATGTTCAGAAAGCTCTTGAAGATCTCGACACATCGAAAGGACCCGGAACAGATAGCCTACCTCCTTTATTTTTGAAGAATTGCGCCACTACTCTTGCCATGCCCATCGCTGCAGTTTTCAACCGCTCGCTCCAGGACAGAACATTCCCAATTGCATGGAAAACGGCGTCCATAGTACCGATCCATAAGTCCGGAAGTCACACTTGTGTCGTAAATTATCGTGGAGTATCTATACTTTGCACTCTCAGTAAGATTTTCGAAAAACTAATTTACGCAGTACTATACAGAGCTGTTGCACCGATCATCTCCGTTGCTCAACATGGCTTTGTGAAGCACCGTTCTACAACATCGAACCTAATGTGCTACGTTTCAGCGATATCACGTGAACTGGAAGCAAAGCGACAAGTGGATTCGGTTTATATCGACTTTGCGAAAGCGTTTGATGCAGTACCGCACAATCTCATCATTGGAAAAATGAGCCACCTAGGATTTCCAACATGGATCACTGAATGGCTCTATTCGTACCTGTCTAATCGCGATGCTTTCGTTATTGTAAATTCAGTGCGTTCCAGGACATTCAACATACCATCTGGAGTACCACAGGGCAGTGTTCTCGGCCCTCTTATTTTTATTATTTATGTGAATGACTTGTTTGAACTGCTTTCATCGTCAAAACTTTCATTCGCCGATGATCTGAAATTTTTCCGCGTGATTATTTCCCCGCCGATTGTGTTGAAGTTCAGGAGGATATAAACCGTTTGCTAACCTGGTGTGGCGACAACGGCATGCGTACAAACAACAAAAAGTGCAAAGTAATAACTTACACCCGCTGCAACAACGTTATTCTGCACCAGTATTCTATGGGATCGGATTCTCTGGAACGTGTAAGCTCTATCTGTGATCTGGGTGTTACGATTGATTCGAAGCTGAGGTTCAATGAGCACATGAGCATCGTCATTGCTAAAGCATACACTGTGCTTGGATTTATACGTCGTCATACTTCAGGCTTCACTGACGTTTATTGCCTTAAGACGCTTTTTTGCTCGCTAGTTCGCAGCATCTTAGAATACGCCTCACCGGTGTGGTCTCCATCGTACGTCACGCATACTCTTGCAATTGAGCGTGTTCAGAAAAGTTTCATGAGGTTTGCATTGCGTCGGCTCCCATGGAATGATCCAGTCAACCTTCCCGCTTATCCTGACCGATGCAAGTTGATTGATTTGGAAACCCTCTCAGCCAGGCGTATCAAACTGCAACGGCTGTTCATCTTCGACCTCATAATGGGCCATGTGGATTGTCCCGAACTCCTAGAACTAATTCCGTGGAACACTCCTCCTCGTCGGTTCCGAAACTCCCCATTACTGGCAATTCCGTTTCACAGAACGAACTTCGGATTCAATAATTGTTTTAACTTGTGTTTGCGATCCTTTAACGATGTTTGTAACGAATTTGATTTTATTTTGTCTAAAAATGTGTTTTGTGCTAGAATTAGAGGTTTAGATTAAGTAATTCTAAGTAAGCAGTCTGTACGACATAGTCGGAGATGGTGTACAATAAATAAATAAATAAATATAGTCTATTTCCCTCCAAACTGTGCTGAACTTTAGATTGCTCGTTGCCATTAGGTCAACCAAGTCTAATGTAATGACACGTACACCACTGACATACACAAAATGTGCGAACAAAACACTGCTAGAAGACATTATTTGCAAGTACATTTCTGATTGGATATTGGATGAATTATGTACCATCGAACACACTAAAAGCGATAGAATGCTGTTTCCTCAAACCCTGTGCACCAGCAACGATGGTTTTACAAAAAGTTAATGTGAAATTCTAGGCGATAATTGCTGGAGATTTGAATCTAATCAGTATGACTCGTTTTGCGCATTGTATTGTTTTCAAATGTAGCTAGGCAGTTTAGTTTGGATTATCTATTTCGGTGTTGACAAACTTTGCTCGAATGTATATTGGTCACAATGTATTTCTAATGGAAGAAGCATATCCAAACAGACTAGGCTGTATGCATCAATGGCAACAATATGTTTGTTTATTTGATGGGATTTATTATAAAAATGGCTTGAAAAAAGATAACAAGCAAAGAATTATTAACATCGTTTCTGAAACAACGTGTTCTATCATCTCTGTTTTGAAAGTGTTGTCTCTACTGTTTGACTCACCAATACGATTTTCACACTTCCTGCTCATCCAAGTCTTTACAATCTGTGCAAAAAATATGAGTATTTTGATGGGACAATTCAAGCACACAATTTGATCACAAAAAACATTTTGTATTCGTCTTCGAAACTCTTCTTTTTGAGCATCTTTTACACCGTTCACTGACCGCCAGATCGTCTTGCGGTTGCTTGAAATTAACGATTTGATCTTTAGATACGCATATCTGGCAGCACACTATTTCATGTTTCGTATGACTTTGACAGCTGCATTTATGACATTTCCAACAGTCAACACCAGTCGGTTGGCTACAGGAAAAACAAACGTTTTCAAACTTTCCAATAAAACCCTTAATGCCTGCAGAGAGCTCCTGTCTAAGGTGGTTCATAGAAACCATATCTTTCGTTTTGGAATCGCAAGCTCTTGGGCTAGAATTGAAAATATGTCCGATCGCTGTCATTGACTCGACCGAATCAATTTGAAACGGCATAATTAATCATCAATTACAAGAGAGATTTGATGCAGTAAAACTGCACAGTGCCATTATTATTAAGGCCAGTGCAACAAATAATGTGTGATCAGCATTAAATTGAATGAGCATAAAGATGAGAAAAGATCTTCGGATACTCTAATTGCGACGGTAAATCTATAATAGCAACATGCTATATAGTATATGTCAATTAAATATGGCAGTATTTCGCTCAAATTAGTAATTTGAGCACAGTTTATTGCATATGTCTTTTAATTTTGTTGAATTTTCCCATAAACAGATAAAATGAGCACTGGATAAATAAATATCCATTGCTCATTTCACCTGCTTTTAGGTAAAATCTACAAAATTAAGACATATGCGAGTAGTTTAGTGCTCCATTACATGCTTTGTGCAATACTGCCATATTTAATTGCCATATACTATAGCTGTCTTCACCGACAGAACTGGTGCAGATTAGAGCACCGAATATTTTCTCATCTTTATTGCTCATTACACTAACTTTTTGAATGCTGATCACACTTACTGCCTGGCAGCAGGCTCGTTAATGATTTAGTGGCATATCTTTCATTTTTGGAATCGCTTTTGCTGAATTACGTAAGATTGCAGCGTAAATATTTCGACCGAATCAATTTGGAAACATTTGGCAAAACAACAAGTATGAATTTAGACACGCAATTAAAAATTTCTCAATCTCAATATCTTTTTCGATCATAAACGGCTCCTAGTGCTCCTAGTCTTTTGGTACAACAGCGAAAGTTTGAAGCTGAAATCAACGGATTTTTCTAATTTACTACACAGTTTGAACAAACATGTAATTATTTGTGTTATCTAATGCACAAATTTAAGTCAGATAACGCCTGAATCTAGTCTGTTGTTTGAAAGATTGCCAACATTGTTATATGGCGCATGAAAGTTTGCAAACAATTTCGCTGTTTACGCCTCCTTTGGCTTGGAATTAATCGAGGGGAAATTTTACGCACTAGTAGAAATTCTTTATTTTTTCTGTGTGTGTTTCTGTATATTGATGGAAAACGATACGATAAGTTTTTTTTTCTGTAAATGTTATCAGATCGTTTTCGTTTTTCCTTGCAAATCTGATTAAATTGTTGTTCAATATTAGATTATCTCTAAAAAAATCCTCCCACTCACGAGGATTGGGAATCCGCTGCTGAAGTTGTGTTCTACCCGATAATTTTGAGTTCCAAATGGATACTCTTGTATGAGCGTCATCGACGGGTGCTCCCTGCTCATACACCTTTCGGCAATGGCAGCGACAGTATCGACATACCTTATGGCAAATATTACGCCGCACTACAACACCCGCCTCCTGTGATGAGCTATAATAGAGCCACAAACAAGTGCACATCCGTCAAAGTGGCTCCAGGCAAACGATGACGTTGGGTGGTGCGAGCATGTTATTCTTCGGAATCCTTTTGTATGAAATTATTTCCATACAAACACGTTCCAAGACTCACACACAATAACGTGGGGATGTGGGTTCAGAGAAATGGGAAATGTTTGCGGCCGACACTGTGGATCTGATTTTTTTGTTGGTTTGACTCAGTTGCAACACAGTGAAGAAGACACAACTCATTCCGAGCCGCTGTTGGGAATGTGCTGCCAGCAGGCGAAAAAATGCCAATGTACAGACTGCTGATCCCTGGGAGAATCAACACGACAGACTCAATCGACCGCGTGGCACATTTGTGGTTGGGGGGAGTTAAACCACGTCGGGCGAGAGCCGGAAGCTTGCCGTCTGATGGTTCGGCTAATATATTAGCAATTTTTCGCCACTGTTATTCAAGGGTAGCGATGATCTGCTACTATGTTTAAATTTGAGTTAATTCTACCGGCGTTGAACGGAACGCATCATGTTCTTCATATGAAATAAAGTGGCTCGTGTTTAAATTGTATTCCATGCTGTTGTGATTTTGGAACTTGTAGTGCCTAGGGTTTGTTTGTAGATTTTCTGTTACTTATACTTGTATAAGACTATTATTAAAAAATCCAAAGTTTTAGATCAATCGGTGAACCCCTCGGCCCATGGGCTGCTCCCACTTTTTGTGATTTGTGATCGAAAAGTCTATATTTTGTTTTTTGAATATCTCGATGATTAAACAATACTATAATTAAACATTAAACAGATACTCTTCTTAAAATAAAATAAATTTTCTACCAAATAAAGATTTTTTATAATTTTTAAGGTGTGGTTTTGTGGTTGAAACATTAAATTGCGTTTTTGTCAAAATGCCCCCACTCTTTTCAATTTTGATGGCCCCAATGTGTTCAGCAGAATTTTTAACATAAGAAAAGTTTATCGAGGAAAAAAATTTGCTCCGCCGTGGAGATATTCACTTTTAAAGATTTCATGTTTTATATTCAATAAATTAAAATTTAAAAATAGTGTAAATATATTCAAAGTATTCTCTGAATCTAAGTCTAATAACAATGGCAATAGGTGATTGTGCTAGCAATTATTTATAGCCAGATTCCAATACGGATTCCACAGCCGCATACAAGTGAAAACAGACAGTTAGAGAAAAATAATCAGTGTTACCATCTTACGTTTTTTTTTGTGATTATTTTTCAAAACAGATATTCTGGCTTAATTTATTTTTATCAATCGAATCATCAAGCATTACATCAATCTCTCTTTCTTAAAAAATAAAAATGAAATGGAATGGCGTATTACTATTTAACTCAAGAATAGGTTGGCAGATACCTTAGTTTTTTTCAAAATCTGTTCTTCTTCAGCTGCATCGGATTAAAAACAACTTAAGAACTTACGGTACGAGGTTTGCTGTCCTAGTTACAAATAAAAGTGCAATTTTAAATTTCTCATTTACTTAACAAATTCCACTTAAAATAAAATATTTATATTAAAACTTATTTCATGCTGGGTTTTGCCTTTGCATTAGGTGTTAATGTTTTACGGTTTATCGAAATCAGATCAAAAATGGTACCCGTTTCTGAGCAAAAATAGTTCAAACTCATTTGCATGTCTTTTACACACAGTTTTCAAGCTTTGAACACCGGACCGAAGTTTAAATAAATGCCATTCCCGCGATAAGAAGTGTGAAGATGACCGATGTTGATTTCCAATGGAACATTTTCTTTTTAAGCACAGCCCTTTTGAACACTCCACGTTATCACTAACGACTGAACAACTAAACGGAGTTCATTTTGATCTCACTCGATGTTTATAAACAAACTTGTGTCACGTAGGCCATGAAAAATTGTTTTTATTTGAAAATTGAAGCGGAACTTTTCTGTTAGATCTGCCTTGATGAAGTTCAACACACAAATTTTGAAAACATGAAATCTTTAAAAGTGAATATCTCCATGACGGAGCAAAATGTTTTTTCTCGATAACTGTTCCTTATGTAAAAAAATCTGCTGAGCACATTGAAACCAGCAAAATTGAAAATAAAAGTGGGGGCATTTTGAGAAAAACGCCCTTTAATGTTTCAACCACAAACTTAAACGTGTTGGCCACACTGTAAAAATTATTAAAAATATTGATTTGGAAGAAAATTTAATTTTCTTTTTTTAAAAGTATCTGACATTGTTTGTAGCTCTTTTATTCATCGATATATTCAAAAAAAATATATAGAGTTTTCAAAAATCTCAAATAAATGGGGGTTCATCGATTGCTCCAAAACTTAGGATTTTTTATCAACGGCCTAGAACAAGTATTTAGCGTACAATCAATTTTATAGGGCTTCTCAAATCGAGGAAAATGATGTGCACCGATTGAGTTGTAAGCTAATAATAAAGAGTCTCGGTTTTATTAAAATTACTTTCTGGGTACAATTGTTTCTATTGTCAGTGTGGATAGAAAGTGGTACAATAGTGTGTAGTGTGTTCTGAGAGGAGAGATTTCGGGAGATAATTTTACTATTCCTTCTTGTGTGGTGGATGACCTTTCGGTCGCAATAGCACTTTGCTCGGATACTGTGAATGTCGCACGGATGGATGATGCGACAAGGTTGATGGATGATGCGACAAGGTCATGATGATGATGCTACAAGTATATCAGCCAATTTTAGGTCACTTGATATGTCATTTTTGGCGGATTCTATGGTAAGATTCGATTTTCTCTCTTGGAAATAGCAATTTGAAGTATGAGGTTCAAAATAAACATATGACGAATTTCACGCCAACTCATCCAGTGTTTGGCAGCACCCTCTCAGAATCCAATGCAACTTTGTGGGTGTGTAGACTACTTCTTTTCAAGCAACTTTGCATACCTTGTTTTTTTTCAAAATTTATGTAGACTACCATTTGAAAAGGGCTTAAGTTTTTTGATAGTTTTTTTTTAAATAAACATAACTTAAAAAGGAAAAGACTTACAAAAAAGTGATGTATGGGTGACTTTTGGAAAGTTGTCCTAACTTTTATGAAAAAAAATTGTAAAAATTGTAAAACGATTTTTAGATGCTAAAACAAATATTTTAAAATTTAATGTCAATTTGCAAACAATTCCTATTTTAGAATTGGACGATTTTTCTTAATAAAAGCAATATAATTGTCTAAAAGTTCGCCATACATTGCAAGATGGACACTTTTAAGGAAAAAAAGTTTTTCTAACCACACATTTTTCATGTTAAAATTGTAAAACCGATTCTTACACACTAAAAAAAAATTTTCAATTTAAAGTCAATTTGTTGTATCAGAAAACCTTTTTGATGAACCTGCAATTTGATTTTATGAAATTGGTTCAAAGCAATGAACCTGTGTAACAGGTATTGTCTTTACGTGGCTATAGAACTCCTCATCTTCTTCTTACATTTTTGCATTCTTTTCAGCTGATATGAAGCAGAAATCCAGTTTTGTAATCCTTTTATTTGACTGTTCAACTGCCCAGTCATATAGTTCTCGAGGAGTTTTGATGGTGTTTCCATAATCTTTAGCAAGGCTTGCTCTCTTTGCCATTCGCTTGAGAGTGACACTAATAGCATCACAAGGAACTTCTCCATGAGACGTTCCATTCCATGCATGGACTTGAAATTACACACGCTGGCAAAGTTCTTTTTGTTCTTATAATGGGCCGCTGCTCCATCTGACATGGAAATAATTTTTGAGCAATATATTGAATTTCGTATAATGAGATCTAAAATTTTTGATATAAACAACTGAATTGCTATTGAGTTATGGGTCAATGCTCCAGAAATTATAAAAAAGCTTTTGTTTTCCAATTTATTGTCCTTCTTGTAATGTACTTTAAAGGTTCGGTAATAAACAGGATCAACCACTTGATTTAATTGTATTATGACTACAGTTTAAAAAATTAATAATTTAAAAATAAGCCCTTTCCAAATAGTAGCCTTGATTTTTCAAACATTCAAAGACCCTTGACAAATCCAAATTGTCATTATAATTAAACTTAATTGGCTTCCGGGAGGTCTTAGGGCCAAATTATAAGACAAGTTGGCGCGATACACGGAAAAAAATGGTCAGGAAAAAATTGTTATTAGCAAAACTTTTTTTTCCTTAGAAGCGCCCATCTTGCAATGTAAAGCGAACTTTAAGACAATTAAATTGCACATATTTAAAAAAAAAATCGTACAGTTCTAAGATAGCAATTTTTTGCAAATTGACTTTAAATTGTAAATTATTATTTTTAGCGTGTAAGAATCGAGTTTACAATTTTAACTTTTTTTTTTTCTTAAAAGCTGATATAATTTTTAAATGTCACCCATACATCACTTTTTTGTAAGTCTTGTAATTTTTAAGTTATGTGGACATGACAAATTTGTTGTTAGAAAAACTTTTTTTCCTTGAAAGTGCCCAACTTGCAATGCATGGCGAACTTTTAGAAAATCATATTTCCTTAATTAATTTTTTTTTGTCAAATTCTAAGATAGCCATTTTTGGAAAATTGACTTTAAATTTTAAAATATTTTTTTTAGAGCGTTAGAATCGATTTTACAATTTTTACATTTTTCTCATAAAAGTTAGGACGATTTTCTAAAAGTCATCCATACATAACTTTTTGTAAGTCTTTTCCTTTTTGAGTAATGTTGATGTAAAAAAATTCGATCACAAAACTTAAGCCCTCTGCAAGCGGTAGTCTACATAAATTTTGAAAAAACAAAGTATGCAAAGTTGCTTGAAAAGACATAGTCTACACACCCACAACATTTCATTAGATTCTGAGAGAGTGCTGCCAATCACGAAGACGAGTTGGCGTGAAATTTGTCATATGTCCTGTGCAGCTATTCCACAAATATAGTAAAATTTTGATGAAAAATTTATGTTTACGGTTGAGTTTGTCAGAGTTCCTGTGAAAGCGTTAATGTTTACAAAAACACTTATTGTCATTCAGGAAGAAATTTGCGCTAACGTCTGCATTAAAATTAGGAGACAATTTTCACGCTATTTTGTGTGATTCTCCGCTTGCTTGCTTATTTTGAGCATGAGGTGTGACAATGGAAAGAATGCTGTGTGAGCGATGCCAAGCATGGGTAGAAGCATGGATGGCTGCTACCATCCTCAACCCGGGAATGGAAACTTTTTTGTAAAATAATTTTTAAGGATTTTAAGAAAAGTTTTATTCAAAGATTTATTTTTCGTGTTCTTCTTACAGATTCCGAAAACTGTTTAATTTTAATTTCAAATGCAGACATTATTACCCTACCTTACTATTCGTTGCTTTAATTCGAGGAATAACGAATTGTAAAAGACCAACCGACCAACAACCTTCAATAAGTACCCAATGACAATGATTCTTCAATCTTCTCGAAACTCCGTCTATCTGAAAAATACTGAGTAGGCCCCATGTAAATCTTAAATAGAAAGTAAAATACAGTCAAATGATATGCCAAACTGAGAACTGCAAATTTGTATTACAAGTTAATTTCCTAGTATTAAAAAAAATAGAAATTCGATCACAAAAAATGATTTTTTTGCCCTCTGCTATGTTTGACTACAGACTTCCTTTTTTATTCACAGATCATCATCACCGATTTTATTCCCATTCTCTGTCTCCGAAAACCATTTATTGTTGATTATGCGAGCGAAGTTTCATTTTCATCGCCACCTATTATGACACATGATGATCCCCTATTCAGCCGACCGACTCTCAAGCGCCCTCGCCGTGCATGTTCGTACTTTTTTTTTTAATATTTATTTTAAACGACTCGAATGGAAAATGCGAAAAATGTTCAAATATGTAATCCGTTTGTAATCCTGTATGGGAAAGTGGATTCCAATGAATGGGCTTCATTGTGGGGCATCCGTTTGTTTGTCTGCTCTGTCCTCCATAAGGGCTGTGTTGAACTCACCTCAAAAGAGGGCGCGAATAGGTCGAACTGCGTACTGCTGCACTTGTTTTTTGTCAAACTGGAAACATTCACTATGACTTCGGAACAAATTTCAAACTCGTAGGAATCCTCACGATGCCCAAGCAGCAATGCTTTGTCACTCTGCTCCTCTGTGAAATAAACAAGCAAACAAGTCACTAGCATTTCCATCAAACGGCTTTTGTCCTCGGAGTGTGTTGGGACAGATAGGGAGTTTCGGACCGATACAGCACAACTCGTTTTATTGCATGTGCATGAGTTAGCTTTTAAGCTGTAATGTATATTTTTGTTCATTAGTAACTTTTCAATGTTTATGTTTATGTTTGACTTACATTTCTAGTCCTTATTTGTTTTCAAATCACTGTCCAACAATAATCAAAAATTCAACAAACTAGAATATCAAATTGTGAATAATTAGAAAAAACGATGTTCAACGTAGTGAATGTTCTTTGTTCTAGCTGTGAAAAGTTCTGACATGTGTGTGTATATGTGTTTTGTTTTATTACTATAACTATTGAATTCAACTCTTCCTATCCATGACAATTCAATTCAATTGTATTGGCAAACTTATCAAACTATGGTTCTCTTGCTGCGGGTTGACCGTGTAACCCTTTCGTATCCAGGTGTATCATTTGCGTCGTTCGGAACAACCCCCGACCCGTATTGCCTGAAGTCCACTTCGGCTGTACCGCCAACCTCCAGAACCGCTAGATTCGCTACGGATCGATCCACCACTCCTGCGATGGCCGTCTTAATTTCTGCGTGTCGTACTCGACCATCGCGTCCAGGAAATACACGTAACACCCGTCCTCTTGTCCAACCATTTCGAACTCGTTCGTCTACTACCACTACTAGATCTCCAACTTGAACTGGTTTGCAATCAACGAACCATTTGGTGCGCTTGGTGATTGTTGGCAGATACTCTTTTATCCATCGAGTCCAGAATCTGTCCAATAGCTGTTGGCACAGGTTCCAGTTGCAGCGTTGCATCGCCCTGTCGGCAACCAGCTCCCTAGCCGGTTGGTTGACTCCGTTAGTGCTCAGCATTAAAAAACTGTTCGGTGTAAGTGCTGCTTGCTCCTCAGAGTCAATAGGTAAATAGGTGAGAGGTCTCGAGTTCACCAAAGATTCCGCCTCGACGAGCACCGTGCGGAGAGTCTCATCATCTGGATTACGACCAACGTGCAGTGATGCCAGTGCACTTTTCACGGATCGGACCATGCGTTCCCAAGACCCCCCCATATGCGGCGTAGAAGGTGGATTGAAACGCCATTGTGTGTCTGCATTGGTGAATGTTGTAGCCAGGTGATGGTTTATTCGTTGAAGTTCTGCTTTGAGTTCTCGGCTCGCTCCTACAAAGTTTGTACCCCGGTCACTGAATATCTCCATCGGAGCCCCCCTCCGTGCGATGAATCGCCTTATTGCCATCTTGCAGGACTCTGTGGTCAAGTTGTGCACTATCTCAAGATGCACTGCACGTATCGTCAAGCAGGTAAAGAGTGCTACCCAACGTTTCACCTCGCTGCGACCTTGTTTAACCAACATCGGCCCAAAATAATCTACGCCAACGTAGGTGAACGGCCGAATGTGCGCGGTTGTTCTTGCCGGAGGAAGTGGTGCCATTCGGGGTATCGCCGGCACCACTTTGTATACTTTACACCACTGACACTGATTTCTGGCCTGTTTTAAAACTACCCGCATCTCTGAGATGTGAAACTTTTGGCGCATCTCGTTGACTGCCGTTTCTACATTGCAGTGTTTGTATTGCCGGTGATACCAATCGACGAGGAGCTTCGTTCCACCATTAACTTTTGGGAGGATGATTGGAAATTTGAAATCGAATGACACCTGCTGTGCGTTTGCAATTCTGCTGTCCATTCGCATGATACCTTGATCATCCAGAAATAGAGAGAGCTGGGAAATTTTGCTGGTTCTTTCAATTTTCTTGTGCTGCTCAACAGGAAGTCCTTGGTTCTTATGAAGGATTACGATTTCATCTCCATACGCCTGGTGTTGAATTAACTTGAAGATTGTTGATTCCGCTCTTTGAAATTCATCCCGGCTTAACGACTCTGTCTTCTTTAAGGGTTTCTTCTCGATTCTGCAACGCAGCACGTCGATATATCTGTGTACGTAAGCTGAGCACGTACCAAGCGCTCCCACTTCGAAAACCTTGCGAACTGTACTAGCTGTGGTACGACGATGTGATGATGAAGATATATTGGACGTAATTCCTCCACTGTGTCCTCTACTTTAGCCATATGCTTAGGCCATTGATCCGGATGTTGGTAGAGAAAGGATGGGGCATGGAACCAACGACTATCGCTACTGATATTCGGACCTTTACCCCACTTTGTTGCATCATCGGCAACGTTTAAACGTGAGGGTACCCACCGCCATTCATCAGCCTGTGTCAGCTCAAGAATTTCGGTCAGCCTGAAGGCAACAAATTGTCGATATTTCCTAGGATCCGAACGTAGCCAAGAATGGAACGTGGCAGCATCACTCCATAGAATCTTCCGGTTTATTCGAAACGTGTGGTTTTCAATTACAGATTTCGACAACCTCGCACCGAGAACAGCCGCTAACAATTCCAGTCTAGGGATAGACAGCAGTTTCAAGGGTGCTACCTTAGTCTTCGCCGATACCAGGGAACAGCGAACTCTCGTACCATCAACAATACGAAAATAGGCTACTGCTGCATAAGCTTCCTCGCTAGCATCGACGAATATGTGCATTTCCAAGGACCGGTAAGCTTTGGAAGTGTAACCTGGAAAGTAGCAACGTGGAATCACAACTTGGTCTAGCTGTTGCAGTAGTTTGGTCCATCTCTTCCATTCATCCAATAGATTGTTGGATATGCGTGCATCCCAAACTAGACCGGTTCGCCAAATATGTTGCACAAGTATCTTGCCATGAACAACGAAGATTGCTACAAGACCTACAGGATCGAAGATACTCATAACAACCCGTAGCACTTCTCTTTTGGTCGGCGCAACGTCATCTTGAAACAGCGCCTGTATTTCTTCTCGAAACACACCTTGAAAAACGAACGAATCATCTTCTGGTTTCCATATCATACCGAGAACTCGTTCATACGCAGCCGATTTGTCCACCAACAGCTTACTTGATGGTTCTGATCGAGGTTCCCCGACCCGTGTTAGAACGTGGTGGGAATTTGACAGCCAATTCCGAATGTTGAATCCAGCTTTGGAGTGTACCAACTTAACTTGCAACGCCAATTCTACAGCTTCCTCCTTAGTGTTCACACTGTACAGAAAATCGTCCACGTAGTGATGTTTGATGATTGCTTCAGCTGCTTTTGGATATTGATGTGCGTACTCCTCAGCGTTCCGATTTTTAACGAATTGAGCGGCAGTAGGAGAGCAGGTGGAACCAAATGTTGCCACGTTCATAACGTACACATCAAAGGGCTTGGATGGATCGTCTCGGAACACGAACAACTGAGCTGATCGATCTTCTGGACGGATTAAGAGCTGGTGAAACATCTCGCAGATATCCGCACTGATAGCTATCTCGAACTGTCGGAACGGGCACAAGACTGCAGGCAACGGTGCGAGAAGATCTGGACCCGCAAGAAGATTTGAATTGAGGGACTGGCCTTGGACTTTTGCTGCTGCATCCCATACTAACCGAACCTTATTCGGCTTCCTCGGATTCAGTACGACGTTCAAAGGTAGAAACCAGGTACGTTTCGGATCAAAACTTGCCAATTCTTCTGGGGTCACTTTTTGTGCGTACCCTTTAGACTGATACTCTTTTAACTGGTTTTTTACGATGGTGTACAACTCGGGCTTTGAGGCTAGTCGGCGTTCCAGACAGTGGAATCTCTTCTCCACCATTGGTCTGCTGTCAAAAAACTCCACATTATCGTATTTCCATATCAAACCTGTTTGAAATCTTCCTGATTCTGTCCGGATAGTGGTACTTTCCAGAATTTGCCGAGCACGTCGATCTTCATCGCTTTCTATGATCGTGGATACAGGTCCCATGCTTTCTAAGGCAAAAAATTGCTTGACCAATTCATGAAGATCTTGATCGGGTGTACGAGAACAAATGTGCAATAGACGATGAGCTGAAAACTCAATATCAGCGGATATGCTTCCAAAAACAGTCCAACCTAATCTGGTTTTGGCAGCGGTAACGCTACCCCTTGCTCCTTCCCTGCATTTTAACGATGTCATCACGAACGAATTGTCTAAGCCAATAAGGATTGTGGGAACAGCATCTGCGTAGCTATCGACTGGCAAACCTTGAAGATGCGAAAATTCCTCAGCAAGTTTACTAAAGTCCATGGATTGCACTGGCAGATTGAGACTTTTGACGGTGTATACTTCCTTTAAAACATGTCGTTTCGTCATCTTTACTCCCGAAATCTCCAGCTCGATTCGTTGAGATTCGTCTTCCATTCGCTCAATACCACTAGTCCACTGCAGGCATAATGGACGTACGTCGCCAGACACTCCTAGTTCTTTAGCTATCGATGATTCAATCAGCGTCTTCGAAGAGCCGTCATCGAGGAAGGCGTAAGTCTGGATTGATTTCTTCCTACTATGCAATAAAACCGGTATTATCCGGAACAGTACCGTCTGATGTTGTTGACGATGAACAGTAAGAGTAGTTGTTGTCTTTGGAACGTAAGTTGGCTGAAGTCCTTCCGTTTTCCCGGGATGAAGCAGCTGATGATGTCGTTCCTCGCATCCGTTTTCTCCGCAGGTACTCGCTTTACAAGGGAACTTTCCGTGGGAACCTAAGCAACGACGGCACAGAAAACGCTCCAGTGCAGTTTTCCAACGGTCGCTGATACTCATCTTGCGAAAGACATGACAATCCTTTACCTTGTGGCCATTCTTCTGACAGACGAGACACGGCTTTGGGTTGTTTTTCTGACGTTCGATACTGTTGAAACTATCTAACTTTCTCTCCTCGGTAGCGTGTGCATTAACGTACATTTTGTCCTTCGGCTTTGGCTTATCATGCTTATTGGTACGATGACCATCTGCGTCGTGAGTGAATGTTACGTCACTAGCGGCTGTCACCAGTTGTTCCATATAAGACCCAAATGTGGTGAGATCGACGATTGCATGTTGACGCTTGAAAGAGACCAATTCAACTTCAGTGTAGCTGGTAGTTTATTAACCAACTCCTGAAGCAGTAATGGGTTCGATAGATGGTCGTGAAGTTCTCCGGCTTGAAGATGGCTGCAGAGATTTTTGCATGCCAACCCGAAAGTGATTAGCGTCTCTAGATGATCTGGCTTGGGAGATGGTGTTGAACGTACTTTGGACAATAAAGAGTTGATGATTAGCTCTGGTCGTCCATACAGCATCCTCAACGTATCGATAATTAGTTGGACAGACGATGGATGCATCAGATAACTTCGAACTGCATCCAAAGCATTTCCTTTGAGACAGCGTTGTAGTCGCATAAGGTTTTCACCTTGGGAATATCCACACATCTCTGTTGAATTCTGAAAGCAGCTCAGGAACAACGGCCACTCGACAGGGTCTCCGGAGAAAGCTGGCAGCTCTCTGGGCACGACGTGTCTGGCAGCAAGTTGTTGCGAGTTAGGACCACCAAATAACTGACGCGGTGTGATGTCGAGGGAGCTACGATAGGGGCAGAGGTAGGGACCATCGACGACATAACTGGCGATATATGGGATGATACTGTAAGCACGGAGGGGGGAGTTGACTGGGCCAAAGGTGGATGCACCGAAACGAATGGCATAAATGGGGGGAATAAGCATGGTCCGCTTGTACGAGGGGGTGTTTTATTGGTCATATCAGTTGGTCTTATGGGTGGCAACGAGTCCCTTAAAGACGTTGTATTTGTTATGGTATTGGAGCACGATTGACTTACCCAAGAGACAACTGTCGTGGTACATCTTCTAAGTGGCAACTCATTTGTCCAATCACGCGTTGGCATGGGGAACAACCTTGTTTGCCCAAACGATATAGAAGACTGGGATTCCGGAATTGGTGGCATCTTGAATCCGTGTCCTGTAGTTTGGTTCGGTTGAATCTGTTGCTGGGCATGTTGGCTTCTTTCGCCTGCTAACTGTAGCTGAAGACCATCCACCCTCTTCTGAAGTTCGTGAAGCTCTCTCATTAAACTCTCCGGTGTGCGATTCGGAGAAATAGAAAAATCGACTGCTGCCGAATTCGCATTTTGAACCATCGAAATAGTGTTAAGTCCACTTATTGCTCCACTGTATACATTCGCACTACTCACCGATGTGGTGACACCGTTGTACGATGTAGGAATTACCGATGAAACGGTTGGCTTTTGCACTATCAATGGCACTTGGTCACTCTGATTTCCGAAGGCTGGTTGTCCTGTTCGTAACATTCGACATTAGCAGTGGCACCATACGATTCTTGGACTACTGGAATCACTTTTGGGATCGTTCCGGTCCGAGACTGAGCACCTACTAGAATTGGCAATGATTCGGTGGTGACACTCGTAGTCGGGACACCTTGACTCTGAACCCAATCCTGTGTCCTTTGTGAACTTCTCCGCGATCGACGACTTCTGGCACTACTGTTTTCTTCTTGTTCGAGTTGGGCTTGCAAGATTTCGTACTTCTTGGCAAGAAAGTCCATCTCCAAACGCCTCTCTTCTTCCAGTCGTTGCAGATCTAGAACTGCACGAGCTGCTCTGGAACTATTTGCAGTCGAACGGCTGTTAACTGATCCTGCGATAGAAGGTGTTGCTTCTAAATGCACTTGGCAGACATCTAAACTGGCACTGACACTTTCCTGATGTGTATCTGGGTTGAGGTTAGTATCGCCTAATAGCAGACACCCGCTTGAAGACATTTCCTCTAATGCAACGACGGGAAGTTTCTCTGAGTGCGGCATTTCCGAAAGAAATCTAAACCGTTAGAAATCTTAAAAGTTTGTTGGGACAGATAGGGAGTTTCGGACCGATACAGCACAACTCGTTTTATTGCATGTGCATGAGTTAGCTTTTAAGCTGTAATGTATATTTTTGTTCATTAGTAACTTTTCAATGTTTATGTTTATGTTTGACTTACATTTCTAGTCCTTATTTGTTTTCAAATCACTGTCCAACAATAATCAAAAATTAAACAAATTAGAATATCAAATTGTGAATAATTTGGAAAAACGATGTTCAACGTAGTGAATGTTCTTTGTTCTAGCTGTGAAAAGTTCTGACATGTGTGTGTATATGTGTTTTGTTTTATTACTACAACTATTGAATTCAACTCTTCCTATCCATGACAATTCAATTCAATTGTATTGGCAAACTTATCAAACTATGGTTCTCTTGCTGCGGGTTGACCGTGTAACCCTTTCGTATCCAGGTGTATCATTTGCGTCGTTCGGAACAGTTAGTGTTAGTTAAGCGGTACGCAGAAAGTATGTAACTAGCACCCTATTCGCCAAAAGCATAGGACCGCTCAACAAGCAACAGAACATCGAACGCCAGTTGCACCGGCATTTCGAATAGTCCGGCATAACCTAATCACCGTAAACTCGTAAATAATGGTCAACTCGCGTAATAACTCGCTTTCTTGCCTATGAGGGTAATAGTTTCACTAGAGGTACGTTTTTTCCGAACGGCGGCATGCCCTTTTCTATGGATATACTGCAAATAGAGATAAGACAAGTTGGGCCGCCGCTCAATTAGTGGCCCATCATGGCATTGTAAACGTGAAAATGATTCTATTGATTCCTACGCTCATTAATTTGGTACCAACCGGGGAAACATTGGTCCTATGCCCAAATGCTTTCATTATCTCCAATCCGTTCAACTATCTCGTAATATTTTGTTATAAAGTGGGTGTAATATTACAATTTGAGATAATTCTAAACAGCCGGTTTACCAAAATGACCACCAGGTAATCGCATAGCAAGATGCTATGGAAGCGGACCGGAAGAATTAGCGAGCAAACTTCTCCTTATATATTTCATCCGAATTTTGGACCAAAAAATAAAGTAAGTGAGCTTTTGGGAGTGCTGAGCTTTTGGGAATGCTGACCGTAAGCTCATTACGATAACATCCTACGTACAGAATTTAACAATAACAGAATGACAAATGCAATCTTCAGATGCATTCACTGCACTATCAGTAGATCTTTTCTTTTCATCGTTTTGTGGCGTCTTTTGTTGAGCAAAGTGAAAGGAGTCCCAATAAATCAGAAGCAAACTAGCTACTACGTCTGTGACCTACGGTAAGATTAACTAACGCTATGTTCTTATCAGGTAATAAATCATAACAAATTGATGACTAATCGTTCGTCCATGATTGAGGATAAATGGTTATCGTAAAGATATCGTAAAATCATATGGTATATCATAAATTACTAGTGTAAATACAAAACAACCCAATGAAAGATATACACACAAGTAAAATTCGAATAAACAAGACAACGCACAAAACTCGAGGTATTCCATTAGAAAGGCCTTAAAACCAATAGTGAATAATTAGTTTCAAACTATGATTTCTCCAGGAATCCATAGGGTCTCATTGTTGACTATTGGTCTTACTGGGCCCTACCATGATCTATTTGATAATATATAGAGATAATAGGGTGTGGATGGAAAATATGGTTTAACGTTAACTGACCTCAAAATATAAGCGACGAATCTAGCCACCGGCTGAGAGTCCTCAAATAAAAACAAACAAGCAAACCTGACCAAACAAACAAATTTGATTAAACTGGTACGTCATCTGAAAATAAACAAAGTTTTTGTTGTGAAAAAAACCAATAAATTTTTTTTTAATATTTAGCATACGTTAAATGTTATCTTAATGTAATATCCGCATGAATAATATCACATGAATGCACCAGATGATGCGTAATTTTAAGAAAAACAAATCGACAGAAGATTTTTATTAATAGGCCTAATTGATTGGATCTATAGCCCAACATAACATCAATTTTCCATATAATGTTGCTATCTAGCATTAGGTTAATTTCTTCTCCTGGTGCCATTAATTTAGTAGCAGGCTAGCCGAAAATATGAATGACCGGTTTCATATGTTGATAGAATAGACGTTATATCTCATAGTGCCAAATTTCGGTCTATATAAATATATGTATTTAAACGAAAGGTTTATATACGAAACCCCTGTTTACCGAATCGATTAAGAAAAATAAACAAAACAAGACATTCAGTGATAAGTATTGCTCCTACCGAGTCCGACAGGTAAATTCTCACAACGTAGCTGAGTAGATGATCGCAGGTGCAGTTTCAAAACTGGATAATTTAACTCGCGACAATCGATTGTCATTATCGTTCTTAAGTCAAAATAGCGCGTTGCATTGCGGATCCTGATGTGCTTCCGACGTATGGTTTGTCGTACAGAACAGAGTAAAATTTATTTCTCGCCAGTTGAATTTTCTAGTTTTTAACTACGCGCGAGTAGTTAATTTATATCGTTGAGATAACAGATACATCTGTCTTGTTCTGCATACGGGCCAACAAATGGTATCACTGCCAATGTAGCTCTTTACTTTTTCAACATAAGCGTTACATTCATTTCCAGAATTTTCTTCGTTACCGTACCAATTCACATAACCTGGGAATGCTAGATTGGCAGAAAATAATGGGATATTTAATTTAAATTTAAGCTTGAATGTAGCCTGATTCTTTGAAGATTGCAAACATTGTTGTATGGCACGGCGAAATATTGCCGTGTTAATCTCGTTGTGTTGTGCACACACACACACACACATTACCGGCACACGTGTTTACCGGCATGCATGCACCTGGCACACGGCACGGCATGCCACGGCATGTGCGGCACGACACACACACATGCCGCCACCAGCGGCACGCGCGCCTGTTTACGGCGCTTGTGCCGGGCTTGCCTTTTGCCGCTTCGGCATGCCGTACCGGCACCGCGGCACACCGGCTTCTTGCGTGCGTGCTTCGCCCGCGCGCTGCAGCACCACACCCCTTGCCTGGATCC
>JASCZW010015022.1:0-21525 GCA_034211315.2 Aedes japonicus
GGGTATATCAAATGTACCGTCTTACGACAGTTTTGCTATGACTGTTGCCTTCTTCACCATATGACAGCCCTCACAATTCAGCTATCTACGACAGCCCACAGTGAACCAGTTATGTGACATGCAACGTTGCCATCTTTTATGGTCCAAACACAATGATAACGACAACGGAAAACGGCACAGCCCGATCGGAGTATTCCTGCTTGTCGGAAAGAAAACAAGCTAGATCCAATCTGATTCTAATTGGACATATCAAAGTCATTTCTTAGCAACTGTCAAAATTGCCGTTTTTCGTTCTGTTTCCGTTAACATTGTGTTTGAGCGGTTACTGTACACGACTTACTGTACGACATCCTTGGTTGTTCATTCGTTACGCTTCTCTAAGATACGGCACGTACTTCATCATACTGCCAATACGTTGTTGACATCGCAATTGATCTTTTACTCTGTTTAATGCCGAAGATGATTCGGTTATTAATGAGTTCTGTTGTTAATGTAGTTACTAGTGCCAATTTTCCATTGAATCGAAATTTCTGCATTCGTCAACCGATCGCTACTGAGTTAATTTATTTTTATCCAACTTCCAACGATTTCGTTTTTAACTACCTCATTTATTTGGGAGGCTCAATTGCGTTAGCTTTACGGAGTCGATAATTCAAAGTTTTCTATAATGTAATGACTGTATACACTTTATACAAGTAGGACTTGAGCCGTTTACTCGCGGTTTACTTAAGGTCAAAATATGTGACATTTTTTGGGGATAGGTTGGACAGGTGAACGTTAGCCTGGGACACGGACATATGAAAGAAACAAATATTCGCTCCTTATAAAGTTTTGGAAGCCCTTTGGATTCTTTAATAACTGTGCAAAATTTCATCTCGATCGGTGAAATTATATTTTGCGCCCGAGGTTTTAATTTTACAATTTTACATAGGATTTTATATGGGAAAACCTACTTTTACATGGAATAATCTGGCGAGGTGACCCGTTGCCACCTAAAAATAAGTTAACCCAATTTTCCTCTTAGATTTTTTTCAAGGAAAATTTTCTTTCAATACTGCAAAGTGATCCGACGATTGTGGAAAAAGTTATTAAGCTAAAACTGATAACAATCCAGACGAACGGCTCAATGAACTGTTTTTCCTAACAACACTGCCATCTGCAGCATGGCCTGTAGCCTGCTGCTGTCGGCGCGAAGCAACCACGTTGTTGTGTGGCGTTCACTCGGCATGGAGGAAAGCTGTTATCATGATGAGCCGAATGTTACTTATCAAATCCACGTCAACCCCAAGAATTTCAGCAATTTTTTGAGGTTGTGCAAGTCACTTTCTCGTCATGTTGTCGTCATGAACAATATTCGAAAAATGGGGGAGGTGGGGTAAAATCAGCAATCTCTCTGTTACTCAACCCGTGCGGTGGCTGCAACTACCTCTATTCGATTTCTAGTGAAATTATACATAAGAATAGGCCTATTGTGACTATCGCTGACCCCTCCAATCATAGATTACTGGGCATTATTGTAAAATACGGGGGAATTGGGGTAAACTAAGCCCAATATCTACGTCCACTGAATTTTGCGGCAAGTGGGACCCTTTCCATACGATTCTTCAGGAATGATCATATAACAAATGCTATTGTTCACTAACCTTGTGCTACTTGGAGCTGAATTATCGAATTCTTTCGCGATTCATGTATGTATTGCAGGCACACTCAAAAAAATCGTCTCGTTTTTTCCACGTGAAATTTCACGTAACTTTCACCTGAACACGTAACCAAATCTTTTTCAGTAAAATCAGGTGAACATTACGTGCCAGTGAATTGTACGGTAAAAATCACGTAACAATTACATGATTTTCACGTAGAATGAGGATTAACGTGGAAATCACGTACACTGATAGGCAAAATAAAGTGCCCACCTCATAGGTTTTTTCAATTTCTCTCATTTACTTGGTTCAAATTAAAGTAAACACACAGTATTTTTTTTATTATCTTATATTTTATATTCTTTTTAAATTTCACTTATGGAATACTGCAAAAAAAGGAGTTTTACTTGAAGAAAACAAAATCAATTTGTGTTGAAAAAAAAACAGTGACAAAATAAAGTGCCCACCTCATTTAGGCTACAGAAAACATAAATTAAAGTAAAATAAAAGCATTTCAATAATTGATGTGTCTTCCTTTGGCCTTCAGGACCTCCTGCAGGCGTTTCGACATGCTCTCGACCAGGTTCTTTAGGTGCTGTGGATCTAGCTCTTCCCAGGCGCGCTCCAGGGCTTCAAAATAGTTATTTTTATTGAACACCAGTTTTGTCAATCCTGGCATCGAGAATCGCCCACAAATTCTCGATGGGATTGAGGTCCGGGCTTTGTGGAGGTCATTGCAGCAGTTTGATCCGACAAGACCGGAAGAAAGACTTGGTCTTCTTGACAGTATGCTTCGGATCGTTGTCCTGCTACGAACTTCTCTTCAAGGCCCGTCTGGATCAGCGAAACCTCTAGATTTTCTGGCAGGATGTTTATGTAAGAATCTGCCGTCATTATCCCGTCGATTTTCACAATGATTCCCACTCCACCCCACGAAAAACACCCCAGACCATCACATTTACTCCTCCATGCTTCATCGTGCCTTGGATGTGGCGCTCCTGAAGCTCCTCTCCTGATCTGCACCAAACACGAACCCGCCGCTTTCGGTTAAACAGCTCGAATTTTGATTCGTCCGTCCAGAGAACCGTTTTTCAGAACTCTAGGGGTTTATCAGCATGCTCCTTAGCAAACTTAAGCCGTTTGGCTTTGTATGCCTTGCTGATAAATGGGCGCTTCCGGGCAAGTTTGCTATTCAACCCCTGTGCTACGAGACGGCGACGAACAGTTTGACCGGAAACTGAGAACTGAAGGGTTTCCTCGATCTCGCGGACAGTTACCTTCGGGTTCTTCTTGACTTCGCGCATGATCTTGGTGTCCTTTCTCGCATCCGTTTTCCGCTTCCTGCCTCTGCCAGGGCGATCCACCACTGATCCAAACGTTTTAAGCTTCAGAAGAATTTTGCCAACCGCTGCCTTACTGATACTATACTTCTTAGCGACAGCCCGGTGCGATTCACCGTTTTGCACATCACGAACAACCAATTTTCGGATACACAAGGGAATTGCTTTCGAAAGCACTGCGTTCTCCATTTTTTTCAATTGAATCAAATGCGATCACGTATACAAATGCACCAGGTTGAGCCGTTTGCTTCAAAACATGTCAAAATATCAAAACATAAACAATCGAGAGGTCTTCCAATGGAAACATATCGAAAACATATCGATTTTTGAGGTGGGCACTTTATTTTGTCACTGTTTTTTTTTTTAACACAAATTGATTTTTTTTCTTTAAGTAAAACTCCTTTTTTTCAGTATTCCATAAGTGAAACTTAAAAAGAATATAAAAAATAAGATAAGAAAAAAAACTACACTGTGTTTACTTTCATTTGAACCAAGTAAATGAGAGAAATTGAAAAAAACGAAGAGGTGGGCACTTTATTTTGCCTATCAGTGTAGCTCTTACGTGAATTCCACGTGTTTATTACTGGTTTTGGCAGTGGACGAAAATTACGTGCGTTTCACGTGGATGTGATGTGTCGATTTTTTTGAGTGCAGTTCAACTGGCAGTGAATGATTATTTGTCAGTTTGTGAAAATCACGCTCTCTGTCGCACTGCTAAAACGATGGTGGAGACGAACAGAGTTGTTGTTTGTTTGGGTCCGGATTCGACAACGAACAAACAACAAAAAAACGGCAGGAAGATGGCGATTATATGCTTGATCCGTAGGTACAGGTACCGATTCAGTTTGTTATGAATAACCCTGTGATCAATGGAATGGTGGTGCGGGTGGTGGAATTGATAACGATGGTGCAGCTAGACATGTTTTTCGGGTGGTTTTTACAGATAAATTGATCAAAAAGTTGACACAACCAAATACCACACTACTCAAAACACAGCAGTGATGCCAAGATAACGTGTTGCATAAAAAAATATCAATAAAAGTGTGCCTATAAAATATTTAGATTCTGTTGAATAGCAATATTATGTTAGAGACTGGAGACTAATTTATTCTTCGTCTTTATTGCTCGAAAGTTGCTTTAGAATTAATAAGTTAAAGTTTTTCTCTGACAGCATAGCAGCAGCATGGCTTACTGCTCTACGACATCTACCCCTTTAAAAGATATTGTACAGGGCCAACCTTGATGACAGTCTTCTGTTTGGCAACGGAAACAGTTGTGTGTCGTCAGGACCAGGAACAGAAACGATATTCTCTGCTGGAACCGGTAGTGGAGTTTCTTCAATTTTGACTTCTTTAACTGGTTGCTGAACTATTAGAGCTGCATGTCCAAATTCTTCAATTGGAATCTCCCACTGTAGCTGAGTGTCAGGCACTGGTGTTGTTGTTTCAGCTGAGCCTGTGCGTAATCTGTTTTGTTGACCGGATCAACGGATTTCGTCCACCAAGGTCCAAAAGACCGTTGTAATTGACGGATCCTTTTCTTTCGATGATCGTACTTGGCTTCCATGACTTGTTTTTACCGTGATGGTACTCAGCGTACACCAAGTCGTCGGTGAACTGTTCCATTTCGCTGATTGAACTGCTTGATCTGTTTCTCATTAAAAGCACCTGGAACGGGAACAGGTTTCTAGTGGAGATCCAAACTCATTCTGACAGGCCTGCTATGAAAAGCTTCAGCTGGAGACTTCATGTGACTGGACTCTAGTGCTGGTGGGCTTCCCCCTTCACGTAATATCATTAGTCCTCACATCAGAGAATCGACAAAACGTCCAGTTAAAAAAAAAGAGCCAAACACTCACATTTCAGATCCGATTTAAAATCCTTCGAAAGAAATGTCCAGCCCTCGTTAAAAAGGTAATCAGATTATTAAATTACCTACTGTACTAATTATAATCCCAGAAGCTCGAACACTTTTAAAATCGAGCTAAATACACAGCCAAATTCAATCACAGCTACCACGGCTAAGGTATTGAATCAAATCTGGAAAACACCGTCAGGTTTCAAAATATAAGTACCCCGGCGTTATGCCTTAAGATTGAAGATTAAATCCAATTATGCCTGCTCTCGGAAGATTAATGAAGATAAAAGCCTTCGGTTTTAGAAGAAGAGATAGCCTGCGTTTTGTGATCCCGGGTCGGAACCGATATGACCGGCAAAAGTTGATAAAGGATTTTCCACTATGCACGAACGTGATTCTCCGTTTGAATGAGCTGAACCAGCTTAGCTCCGCTTGGTTTTCTCATTTTATCCATTTTTCTAGGTAACTGCCAAGAGGTTTTACCGAACTGTTGCCACTGCCATAATGGAAATTAATGAACAAGCCGTTTATAGAATTAGCCTAATGAAACGTGCTAAATGCTGCTCCGGTAGAATGTTTCTGTTGAATCCAAACACGAGTGTGTTGTGGAAAGTTGAAAATATTTATTTTCAGATTTCCATTTGCGATTCGGTGGAAGGTCGAAGGCGTCAGATGAAATCTGCGATTCTAGACCGATAAGCAGCCGAGTCACTTTTACCCCCAAAATTTGCTAATCACCTTACTACTGGCACACTTTTATCAGACTACGTCCATTAAATAATTTGAATATTATCTTCCACTCTGGCGCAAACTTTCTGAAGTGATTCAAATTGACCATAGCCCGACGGAGTCAGCGGTAAGCAGTAATAAAGGTGCAAACCCTCATCAAGTGTAGATGACCACAATGCCTCTTTCAGTCGTGCAAGATTGATTACCTCAGCATCTTTTAATTAATCCTTCTCCTTATGCTTAGTTTCTGATCCGTTAAACATCCTGTAGGCTTATCTCGGCCGCAAACTTTCACCTGCCACTGCCTTTGGTCCGCAGAGGTGTCCATTGTTTCAAATCCTCTTCATTTCCCGATCATTAATCTTTCTGGGGTAGGCCAACTCCCAGCCCAACACAAACAAAAACGTGCCAATTGTTTTCAGCACCTTCATGGTCAGGTAGAGGTTTTTTTTCTTTTTTCTTTTTCTCACAGCAGCATTCTGACTGAACCGATATCATCGTTTCATCCTGTGAAATGTGGCAGGAGAAGAAGTCTAACCCACTGGTGAAAGTTGTAATTAAAATGGACTCCAGTTGCCACCAGCAATCGGCAATCAGCAACGGTCAGAGGATAATCAGTCCCAAGGAGAGATGCTGTTGACGGCATTGTGAAGGGAAAGGAAGCTTGCCGTTTTATCTTGTTTTTTTGCTTGCTAATTTACATTCAAATTGTTAGTGGTTGGTACCTAAGGAACATTATTACCAAGTTATACCGTGCTCCTAGAGCAACAAAATTAGAGGCAGTAGGCTCGATTCCCGGTCCGATAAATTTGACCTATTATGTGCGAGAGTCCCTTCTGAAGAAAAACATGGTCCAATCAGTCGAAGGGGAGTGTTTCTCATCTAAACTGGTCGAAAACTTCATTAACAAGAAATGTTTGCATCGGAGATATTTTGATCGTCAATTTAAATGTCTAGCCGGGCGTATCAGTGTGATTTTGAGAGAGGCAAGTAGCTTTCATCGTTCAAAATGAAACATTTTCCGGCGTAATTTCGGGTCATCTAGTGGCATTGGAACTTTACGGTTGATATATGTTGCTCTGTATATTATAATGCTCTTGATTTCTTGGAGCAGACTATTAAGGTTGCATAGTCTTGCACTTTTTTGCTGCATCATATTGACTAATCGAATCCTTGTTGTTAAAAGTACTATGGGGAAATCTAAGACTTTTCTTGTCCATTATTTTAGCCTGTCTCCCACTACCACTCCTACGATCTGTTCCGCCAAGATACGATAGATGGTTGAAGCTGGATCATTCTCAGTTTAAAAATGGTTCATAGTAAACTTTTTTCCGAGATTTATGTACGTTTGGTAGTAAAGGGTGATACGGTCAAAATTTGGTCAAGGGAAAACGCGTGTAAATCGGTGAAATCGTTTATTTAAAAAATCAAATTAAATTTCTTTTTCAAGTTCAATTAGTATAAAATTCAGGAAAAATATTCAGTTAGGATTCCGCTTTTCCAAATCCGAATTGCCGGGCCTTACGCTTGACCCCTGCCATCAGATTTTGTACAGCCACCTTGTCCACCTTCTTCGCCGCAGAAAGCCAGTTTGCCTTGAACTACTGCTCGTCCTTAGCAGTTTTTTGGTCTTCTTTAGGTTCCGCTTGGACAATAGCCCAGTATTTCTCAATTGGGCGGAGCTCTGGCGTGTTGGGAGGGTTCTTGTCCTTGGGAACCACCTGCACGTTGTTGGCGGCGTACCACTCCATGGCCTTTTTACCGTAATGGAAAGATGCCAAATCCGGCCAAAACAGTACGGAACAACCGTGTTTCTTCAGGAAAGGCAGCAGACGCTTGTTCAAACACTCTTTTACGTAAATTTCTTGGTTGACAGTCCCGGAAGCTATGAAAATGCTGCTTTTCAAGCCACAGGTACAGATGGCTTGCCAAACCAGATATTTCTTAGCGAACTTTGACAGCTTCGTGTGCTTGAAAATATTTGCTACCTTTCCCCTTCCTTTGCCGTATAAAACTCCTGTCCCGGAAGCTGCTTGTAGTCGGCTTTGACGTAGGTTTCGTCGTCCATTACCACGCAGTCAAACTTCGTCAGCATCGTCGCGTACAGCCTCCGGGATCGCGCTTTGTAAGTCGATAGTCCGGCTCGTTTTTGGCTCGATGCACGGTTGTAGACGATACACCCAGCTTATTTGCGGCATCTCGGAGAGATAGGTTAGGGTTTCGCTTGAAACTACCGGCAACTCTCTTTGTCGTCTCAGTGGCTTCCGGTTTTCGATTTCCCCGATCCAGACTTCCTGGCTGTCGACAAACGTTCCCCAAACACTTTAATTACATTTGTAACGGTTGATTTGGCAACTTTTAGCGATTTTGCCAACTTTGCGTGCGAGTAGCTCGGATTTTCGCGATGCGCGAGCAAAATTTTGATACGCTGCTCTTCTTGCTTGGACGGCATTTGACAATGAAGAGTGAATTCCAAAATCAAAATAGGAGCAACATTCTACACACACACACCTTCAAAAATGAGGGGTGTTCAGGTTTTTTAAATGCACAATTGAAAGAAATACGTCAAGCTGATATTGACCAAATTTTGACCGTATCGCCCTTTACTGTGAATCCATTCGTGTGATGCGTCTTGCTTCGACGGTATTTTGATCACAACTGAACAAGTTGTAACAAAACAAAACATGCAATTATGTTGGGGAGACAGAGAGCAGAGATTCACAAAATCTCTCTTTTCTCTGTGCGCGCTTGTGGTTTGGTATGAGAGAGTTGAAATCATTCTCATTTTTTAATTAAACCCCGTTACCCATAATAAACAAAGAAGTAAATAATGTAGCTTGAAGACGTAAAGACCTTTTTTTCAATGAGGTCTAACATTTCCTACAAATACTTTTCGTATCAATACTTATTCCAACATCGCTATTTGGACGTTCATGAGCTTATATCGAAACCATAAACTACCAAATGGTTGACGGTAGCGATTGTAGATATGAAGATTCTTACTGTAGGGAGTCAGAAGCAAAAACTGGCAAAAACGGCTGTAGCAACATAATTTTGACTAAATTAAATCACAAAGAAGTAACAAAAAACAATTAATATCATGTTTGCTTCAAAAGAGTTCTTGTATAACCAAGAGCAATAAAATGATTCAATTTTTCTTTCTTATGATTCAATTTCCTTCATAAAATCAAATTGCCTCGATAAACTACCAAAAGATTGGCGGTTTTACCTGTTGATATGAGGAAATAAGTTTAAATGTTTTCTTGGCTCGTTAAAAAACAACTTTCACCATAAATTCATATCGTACCTATCAACTACTTAAAAACATTCCACTAAAATATTACAAAAATCATAAATCTATAGATTATTATTTCTAAATAATGTTTGAGAAACTAGATGAACTTTTCTCCTAAATGCTTTTCTGGTCCTAAGCTCCAAAGAATTCTTAGGTAATTTTAAATATTGTTTCACCTCAATACTTCTTAAAATTTGAATTTTTTACTTGAATTTATGTTCAACTAGCTGGACCTGGGGCGAGCATTGCGACGATTGAAATTTATCAATGTCTTCTGGCGAGAGTGAGATTTTAAGTGAGATACCTGTTATTAGAAAATTATAAGAAAGATTAGTAATGTCCATTTAATTTCAACAACCTTTATTGCTTCCCGAGCAGGAAAGAATAACTTGAAAACTGGCCTTGGTATTAAAAAGCACAGATTAAGAGGTAGAATGCCTGAGTATAAAACTATAAAATTGTTTCCGCAATGTTATGCAAATACCAAATTGAGGTAAGAAAATACCAAAAGAGTACCCCTCAGGTGTTCCCAGGTATCCGAAATAACAAATTTTGTTATTCGAGAAATATTTTCTTGCAATTCAAAGGTATTTTGCTTTGGTATTTTACCTCTTAATCTGAGCTCTTTAATACCAAGGCCAGTTATCAAGATCAAAATTCGGTATTCAAATGTTCTTGTCTGCAGCTCAAGTTATCTTGACAGAAACGCGTATTTTTTCTACAATATGTAGACTTCACTGAGGTGTCCCATGAATCAATCGCCGATGCTGTCAGCTTGCACGTAATTGTCTATTGCAAAACCTCAGATAAAATTTTTGAGCTTAATGTAGCACTGAGAGTAGTTCAAACATTCCCCATTCATAACTAAAACGGTGTTCAAACTTCGCTCAGAACGTGCCTCGTACTCGAGAGAAACACATTTAATGTTTTACTTGCCTAGATGGTTCTCATGATTTGTTGAAATATGTGTTTCATTGAATGAGGGCCCCAGAGAAGGGAGCGGTCTCGAACCACCATAGAAAAAATTCTGCCTCCAAAAACTCCCACATGCCAAATTTGGTTCCATTTGCGTGAATAGTTCTCAAGTTAAGCAGAATATTTTGTTTCATTTGTATGGAAATCCCCTTTTGAGATAGAGAGAGAGAGGGGGGGGGTCTTGAACCACCATAGAAAAAATCCTGCCTCCAAAAACTCCGTAAACACCGCATGCTAAATTTGGTTCCATTTGCTTGATTAGTTCTTGAGTTATGAAGACACTTCTGTTACATTTGTAGGAGAACCTCCCCTTCCATAGAAAGGAAGGATCTCAGACCACCATACAAACATTTCTTGCCTCCTGGTCTCCAATGCTTGATTAGTTGTCGAGCTGTGCAGAAATTTTTTTATCATTTGTATGGGAGCCCCCTCTGAGCCGATCGATTGATTCAGTAGTTTTCGAGTCTATAATGCTCAGACAGGCAGAAAGATTGAAATTCATTCTTATATCTACAGATTTTTAAACTACTAGAAGCTTTGCCTGAAGATATGTTGCACCTTATTACAGAAAATTCTTGGAAAACCTTCAACAACTATATATCTCAATGTTTGTTTCAGCTGAGACCTTCGGTCCTCCATGCATTCGAAACGTTTCCATAACTGGACCAAGAATTTTGTGGTTTTTACTTTGTACATATGAACACCTTAGATCAAAGAGTTCATGAATAACCTAGAGCAATATTTCATCAAATAACTTGTTTCCAGCTTAGATCTTTGGACCTCCATGAGTTCATATCGTATCCTAAAGGGCGATACGGTCAAAATTTGGTCAATATCAACTTGACGTATTTCTTTCAATTTTGCATTTAAAAAACCTGAACACCCCTCATTTTGAAGGTGTGTGTGTGTAGAATGTTGCTCCTATTTTGATTTTGGAATTCACTCTTCAGTTGTCAAAATGCCGTCCAAGCAAGAAGAGCAGCGTATCAAAATTTTGCTCGCGCATCGCGAAAATCCGAGCTACTCGCACGCAAAGTTGGCAAAATCGCTAAAAGTTGCCAAATCAACCGTTACAAATGTAATTAAAGTGTTTGGGGAACGTTTGTCGACAGCCAGGAAGTCTGGATCGGGGGGAAATCGAAAACCGGAAGCCGCTGAGACGACAAAGAGAGTTGCCGGTAGTTTCAAGCGAAACCCTAACCTATCTCTCCGAGATGCCGCAAATAAGCTGGGTGTATCGTCTACAACCGTGCATCGTGCCAAAAAACGAGCCGGACTATCGACTTACAAGAAGGTAGTGACTCCAAATCGCGATGATAAACAAAATACGACGGCCAAAGCGCGATCCCGGAGGCTGTACACGACGATGCTGACGAAGTTTGACTGCGTGGTAATGGACGACGAAACCTACGTCAAAGCCGACTACAAGCAGCTTCCGGGACAGGAGTTTTATACGGCAAAAGGAAGGGGAATGGCAGCAGATATTTTCAAGCACACGAAACTGTCAAAGTTCGCAAAGAAATATCTGGTTTGGCAAGCCATCTGTACCTGTGGCTTGAAAAGCAGCATTTTCATAGCTTCCGGACCGTCAACCAAGAAATTTACGTGAAAGAGTGTTTGAATAAACGTCTGCTGCCTTTCCTGAAGAAACACGGTTGTTCCGTACTGTTTTGGCCGGATTTGGCATCTTGCCATTACGGTAAAAAGGCCATGGAGTGGTACGCCGCCAACAACGTGCAGGTGGTTCCCAAGCGACAAGAACCCTCCCAACACGCCAGAGCTCCGCCCAATTGAGAAATACTGGGCTATTGTCAAGCGGAACCTAAAGAAGACCAAAAACTGCTAAGGACGAGCAGCAGTTCAAGGCAAACTGGCTTTCTGTGGCGAAGAAGGTGGACAAGGTGGCTGTACAACATCTGATGGCAGGGTCAAGCATAGGCCACGGCAATTCGATTTACACGCGTTTTCCTTGACCAAATTTTGACCGTATCACCCTTTAAACAACCAATCGATGGATGATTTCGCGTGAAGATAACAATACCTGTATTCCAGGAAGTTTTTGTAAAACCCAAGAGAATATTTAGACTGTTACATCCGCACACATTTTTTAATGTTCACTTCATATTATTTCAGAATTGTGTAAAACCATGAGTTAATTTTACATCCTATTTCGAAAAACTGCACAACTTAATAACAACGAATCTTTTCTTGTGAATCCCAAAATGTAAACTTTTTCTCACGAATCCAATTTAAATAAAAAGGTTTCATTCACGGTAAAAAAACGCAACAGACAAGAAAATGATCATCACAAATTCATTTTGACTCGAATATTTTTGAAATTCTCAGAGAATAAATAAACACACATAAGCTATTTTGCAGAAAAGGTTTATTCAACCTCCTCCACTGGGCTAAATACCCACACCTTCGACGTAACGCAACCCAGCAAATCCTGCATATACTTTCGCCATCTTTCTTATAACACTTTGATCCTTGTCTCAAGGATTTGATTCTTGTTAGGTTTCCCTTGCTTTTCAAACATCTACCCAAAAAATTTGCTATATAGGAGAAATTTTGGCCAAAGGGTGTCCACGATTAAATTAAGCTACACTATGAAATTGTTTCAACTTTTTAACCGTTGGGTAGAATTTAATGAAAATTTTGGTAGATTAAGTGCCTTATTTACATCCTGCAAGTTTTAAAGTGCTGTGATCAAAACTCGCGGAAATGGAGTCGAAAGAACAACTCGTGCGTGATAAAATCTTGCGCATTCATCACGAGAACAAGGATCTCTCGCATCGTTCCATCGCTAAAACGTTGGGAATCGCGAATTCCACGGTGTCGCGAGTGATTAAGCGGTTCGAGGAACGGTTGACCACCGATCGGAAGCCCAGAAGTGAAGGAAACAGTATTCCGTACAACACCAAAAATCACAACCGCGTAGTTGGGGCCTTCAACCGAAATCTGAACGCCTCCGTTCGGGATGTGGCTAAGAAGCTGCACCTGAGCCGAAGTTTTGTCCAGAAGGCCAAAACTAAGGCTGGGCTTCGAACGTTCAAGGTACAAAAGGCCCCTAATCGCGACGAGAAGCAGAACAAGTCCGCCAAAACCCGTGCCAGGAAGTTGTACCTCTGACATGCTGACGAAAGTTGAATGCTGCATCATGGACGACGAAACATATGTGAAGGCTGACTTCAAACAGATCCCCGGCAACCTGTTTTTCACGGCCAAGGATAGAGTTCCGGAGCATGTCCGCACCAGAAGATGTCCAAATTTGCGAAGAAATTCCTGGTTTGGCAAGCCATCTGCACGTGCGGGAAGCGGAGTGCACCTTTCGTGACCCAGGACACGATGAACGGACAGGTGTACATAAAGAGTGCCTCAGCAGCGGCTGCTTCTCTCCGAAGGCCCAGCAACGTCCCAACAATCTTCTGGCCGGATTGGCCTCATGCCACTACTCCAAGCGACGTGTTGAAATGGTATGCGGACAATAAGGTCAATTTCATGCCAAAATGTTCAACCCTCCCAACACCCGGAGCTCCGCCCCATCGAGAAGTACTGGGCGATTATGAAGCAGCACCTTCTTAAACGACCTAAGGTAGTGAAGACAGTCATGAGGAACTGAAGAAAGTATGGGTTAACATGCAAAAAACGGTTGATTCACAGGTTGTGCAGAATCTTATGGCTGGGGTTAAGGCTACAGGTGCGGGCATTTGCGTATGGACTGTAAATAAAATACGAGTAAAATGGTAAAATGAAGTTTAATAGTTATTTCTCAATCCCTCGAAAATTTGATGGCAATCGGATGAAAACTCGAATTTTGCGAATCAAGTTTGTGTGTGCAATTTCATCGTGGACACCCTTTAGTTTGGCCGATTTTCCTCCTTCGTCCAAATAACAACATCGCTGGCTTTGTACCACTTTGCACCGGTTTCGCGAAATGGCACGAAGCCAGATCCAGCCAAAACAGAGTTTCACCTTCGTGGGACCGGAGGAAGGGCAGCAGGTGCTTCTGGAGGCATTCTTCTATATAAACTTGGCCATTGATGGTGCCAGTCGTTATGTATGGCGTGATGAAATTGCCGTATCCACAGATCACCTGCTACACCAAGTACTTCTTTGCAAATTTGTTGACCTCTACGGACATCAAAACGGGACTTCCACGTGGATAACTTCAGCCGGGGATCAGCTATGGCTCCACTTAAATGGCGTCTTCATCCATTCACGATGCTGGCCGCACTAATCACTCGTTTGGTGCAGCTTCTGGCGTGGGATTCAGCCACCGTTTTCTGTTTATTAGTTTGGTTATGCGCCTTGCTTACCTTGAAGACACGAAGTCCGAACGCTTCATTGTCTGCTGGACGAACCAAGAGGAAGAATTGACCTTCTTGATTGCGTTTCAAATCGAATGGTTCGGATTGCGCATGAAGTAAGTACTCACCTTCCTTGCGTTCACAGGGTCGGCCATCTTCGCTTTAAAGCGCTTTAAGGAATTCCTTCCACTGCCAGCTTGCCGCCTGGGTCTTCTTGAACGATTCTACCACACGTGACATGGTCGAGTTGTCGATTCTATTGGTTTGTGATCCACCTGTGCGACAGGTTTGTATTTTCCACGACCGCGACCATCATCATTAATACTTGATGGCATTGGCGAAATTTCGCACTTATAACATTATGATGGGTGATATCCCAAGTAACATTGCCAAAACCATTCAGCCTTATTTAGTTTTATTAAAGTCTTATGAAAGCCACTGTAAATCAATTTGGTTTAGTTATGGTACCAAGAGGTGCCAATAGGTTTCAACTTTTAGTCAGGTTCATGAGAACCTACACAGATTCTTTACAGCGATTTTGAAACAATGTCTTCTAAAGTTCCTTTTACTCCTATCAAAGGTTTTATTTTGACTTTATGCAATCGTAAAATGCTGTTTTGAAATGCCGTTTTAGGACTCATTCCTTATTTTATTATGGTCAGTTTAAAAAGCATTATAAAACCATTTTGCCTGCAGTAAATGCATTAAACGGCAAATTGGCATTGAGGGAAGTCACCAAATGACCAAAAAATTTTATAGTAGCCATTGCGAAGATAAATTGGCTTTTTGCCAAAACTGTGATTTTTTCCGATCGCTATATTGAAATATATGAAATAACTGATATGTGGTAAAATAAATACACCAAATTTTTAATGTGTTTCAAATGAATCCGTAGATCGAAGTTACCAATTTCACATTTCTTTAGATAAACCTGTTGTATGCCACAAATTTTCAGAAATTATGCTTAATTTATAAATATATTGTGATTCAATTTCATTTTGTAGATGGAAGCTTGCATTATTTCCGAGGCGCATTAATTATCCACGCTTATCGTATCAATATTCACCATAAAATTAAATGAGCATATGACTTGTAGCGCGATACGCTGTAGACAAAACTCAATTTGTTTTGGATATTTTGCCATCAAACAAACCATGTCTCTAGAACTTCTTAGTCCTAGACATTATTTACTGCTTAGTGAATCAGATAGAGCAGAGAATCGAACAGAGCAGAACAAAAAACTCAACCACGATAGCACTGTCAAGCTTTGACAGCTGTGTGCTATTTGACTCTATGCTGGGTTTTGATTGCAGCCAATAGGTTTGATGAAGGTTCTGAAGTGGTCATAACATCTTTCACTAGAAAATTTTCAAAATCTTTATGGTTTGTAAAGGTTTTATTAATTTGTTTTCACAATCGTCTATAGAGTGGGCCACTTTGTATATATTTTGGCATAAAAGAAGCATAGTGGAAGAGTTGGTGGACGAAACAGTTTTAAATGTAGTTTTATCAACAAAGCTGGGAGGAGTGCTATACGGCTGGAATAAAACTGAAATTGTTATTTGGGATATGATGTATGATATAGGCTACCATACATTGTAGCCTGGATGCAAAGTCAGAAAGTAATGGGCTTTCCTCACTGTCAGACTTGATAATGCTTCAAAAACCAATGATTATCCTCATCATGGCATTGCCATGCGGATCATGAGAGCATAATTGACCGCTGCTGAAATTTCAATCTGACTGATACGAACGGTGGTTTACTTGTTCAAAGGCATGGTAGGCCAGGCGAGTAAAGAGTGTCCCACATCAAATTGCATCACGGAAAAACGCTTTATGAAAATAATCAATTGACTAATACTTTTCAAACTTTCAGACAATAACAAATAACTCATTGGTTGGTTGGGCCTTTGCCATATATATTTCATTCAACTTCAATGCCCGAACCTCACACTCGCACCTTACGCTTAACTCCACTCATCAGGTTCTGTAAAACATCTGGCTTCAGCTTCTTCTGTACGGAAACCAATTTTATGTCATTCCTGAGACTGACCCAGTCCGGATGCTTCCGTGGTGCTTGCTTCATAATAGCCCGGTATTTTCGATGGGCCTTAGTTCCAGTGCGTTGGGGAGTTCATGTCCTTCGGTGCGAAAGTGACCCCGCCGGCTTCGCACCACTCTAGGTACATAATTTGAATAGTGGCAACGAATCTAGATCTGGTCAAAAGATCATAGGCCTCGTGTTGCTTCAACAGAGAATAAGGCACTTCTGTAGATACTCCTTGAGGTAGATCTCCTCGTTTAAAGTCCTGGTAGTCACAAACGGTGCACTTCATGAATAGATCGTCGCCAAATCATGTATCTTGCTGAGTGTTGAAAGTTTCCGCTTCCTTACGTCCTCCAAAACATCATGCATGTGTTTACCTGTGAAGAACAGTGGCCCTGGAGCTGCCGGAAAGTCTGCCTTAACGTAAGTCTTATCGTTCAGGATGAGAAAATAAAGCTTCTTCAGCATCTGGGTGTACACTTTTTGAGGCCTGTGACTTTCCCACCGTATTTTGCGTCACGATTTTCAGCCTTCTGCACTTAGTACGTTTGCAGTCCCTCCCGGTCCTTGGCTATCTGAACGAAAGACTTGAACAGATTTAACTATTTGATCGGAGTATTGGGATTCCACTTTAATGCTTACACGACACCCTTGTGATCCTAATCGCTAATAGAAAATTATTCCGACCACATTCCTCTTTCCGTTCGAAGCTCAGATTTTTGTAGGAACGGTTAATCACACGACTCACCATTGACTGCATGATTTCGAGTTGTTTTCCGATGCTCTGATGAGAGAGTTGAGGATTTTCCAGGTGCTTGCGCAAAATTGATTCGCGACGTTGCTTTACGGGTTATGCCATTTTTTTCCAACTTTTGAAAACTGACAGGGATAAGAACATAACACAAAAAAACACTCTGAACTACTTCTACCCTAGTCTTCAAGCTAAAATACCCAATGGGTAATTTTCACAGCGTTTTTTATCCATGAGGCAACTTGATGTGAGACACCCTTTATGGCGAGCGAATAATGTAGATCACAAATAATTAGGACCCCCACAATTGGCGCAGCACTCCCGACGGAGCACCACATCTCACCGGGAAGCAGCTTTATTGTTTTCTTTTTTATGTGCTCACTTGATCACTTGCGCCACCGAACAATATATAACCGGATAAAAGCGAGAACGCAATATGCCCGATAATAAAGAAGTTCGCAACAAATCATCGAAACAACCGTTCACATCCGAGGATCGATTCAGACTCTTTGTTTCAAAATTTGTTCAATTACATTCTACTTACTAATTTTCATTCTACTTACTAATATTTGCAACAAGAGCAAAGAGCAATCTATAATATTAATTACGATTGAAGGATTCGGCGAAATTTGTGTCCCTAGATGCACCTTGCGCCTTCTGGAAACTCCTGTTGATTTTCAAGTTTATCTCTTTGGCATCTCTCGAGGGAGACTTAGTCCTATGGTCCAATGATTACATTATCTCCAATCCGCTCAACTAATCGCAATGTTTTGTGATTTAGTGGGTGGAATATTATTACTTGAGATAACTCAATGCAGACGTCTTCCAAATATGACAGATAGACAGGCAATCGGTCGAGACCCACCTGGTCAATCATAGCAAGATGCTTGGAAATGGACCGAAAGATTCCTCCACCAAATCCTATCAGAAAATTCGGGAGATAAAGTTATTCACAATTATTTATTTTGTTTGAAATTAGAGAGCAGGACTTCAATATAATAATTCCTGTTGTTTTTAATTTTCCGTTGTTTTTTCATGCTATTTTTCAAGTTAATATTCCAAACATACTTTAAGAGCATCATTATCTCCCCTTCTCTGATTTCTTCAGTACATAAAAAGCTTCAATAGCATCACATGCCTACGTCTAAGTAATCTCTGAACCTGTTCACCTGCTAAAAATCACTCGAATCTGCACCTTAAATTACCTTATGGATTTGCACAAACGGAAATCCGTAAACATAAATCCATGTCCATGTGTGTATGACCCTTATAGACGCGGAAATTACTAAATCGATCGGTTGTGAAAATGTATAAGCAGGGGTTTTTAGGGCCGGGAAGGTTCATATTATCGTTTGACACCCCTCCCTTTACTGAAAGGGGGGAGGGGGCTCACATACCAATGTAGCACACATTTTTGCATAACTCGAGAACTAATCAAGCAAATGGAATACCATTTGGCATACAGAGGTTTCTAAAGGCAAGAAATGTTCCTACCTAAGTAACACCAAAAACTTCTTTTTGGTCAGTTATCTTGAAATTTTGTTATACAGGAGTATTAAGAATGAAACGAAAAACATCTTTTGTCATATCCCAAGTAACACCACAAGTTCTATAGATTAAAAAATAGTTCTTATCAGACTCACTAAAATGTTTTTTTATGATGTTAGCAAACCTTTATTTTAACTACTATGCTATCAAAATAGCGCAGAAGGTGGAGCTTGTGCAACTTAATTATGCCTCACAACATGCCCGTATGACTTCTCCTACACTAAATAATTTATCTCAACATGTATCAGCAAACATAATTCATACAAACAATTGTAAATAGTAAGTCTCCGAGATGCAATGTAGAAGTTTAAAACCCATTGTAATTGCTTCTCGCTTACAAAGAAATTGATATTCATACTTATTTGAGAAAAAACTGATGTTTATTTCATTGAGAAGTAAAACAAAACATTATTTTGTGGAGAAATGGGCACGAAAACATTTCCAAGATCCCATTATTAAAGTGATGATTAAATCAAAACGCATTTGAGTTCCTGATTCCAGTTATATGCAAAAATATTTAGTGCGCTGTTAATTTTTGGTGAAATGAGTAATTTTACCTCGAAAAATAAAGTGCGCCTTCATAAGAACATGTATTTGGTAAAATTGTTATAGGCATTTTTATAAAACATACATTTCATTCCCATAATTTTTGCATCCACCGTAAACTTAAACATTTTTATTGTTTCTAAAGGAAGTCATAAGTATCTGAAGGAAGTCATAAGTATCTAAAATGGCTAGAAAGAATAATTTAATCTGATTTTATTTTTTACCTTAAATATGGTTTCAATATGGAAGAAAAAACAACAACAGTGCATGTTGAAAGCTTTAGGATACCTTATAAAAAAACAAAAAATGAACAATTATCGAATACCGTACGTCCGCTATATTTTGCGCATTGCCTAATTTTGCCCAGTTTTGTATATTTCTTGCTGTAACTATGATTTGCTGCATTTTTGAGATTGACTTTCGACACGAATAGCTAGTTAATTGTGTTGACCTTCGATTAATGGGATACATTATGAGAAAAAATGCTCATGCCTAAAACCGCGGTTCATAAACAGTTGAGCGCACTAAATCATCAAATTTTCCGCCCTGTTAGCGTATGTGTTAAGAAAAGTGTCAATTATCACAAGAGATTTTATTACCAGATAAACAGTTAAAAAGCTGAAATCACTTCCAAATGAGGAAAACAGGTATGTACTACATAACATCATCACATAACATTTCTGCTGTTTGTGTAACACTTTATCACAAAATTTGCATAATTTGATGCGCAAAATATGGCATCAATTTTTTCACCATGTTCCTTATTGATTACAGTTCATCATGTTAGCTTCCGAGGGAAAGTATATGCGGTATTCTTCGGATAATTTGGTCAAAGCCATGCAAATGGTCAGTCGTGGCATCTCTGTTCTACAGGGTGCTATTCCGTTGATGGATTTGGTGAATCAAAATTGCCTGGTAAGCTTATCAAACAAACCATTTATATATATTGCATGATACTAAAGATTTTTCGTTTGTTACAGTTGATGAACGCGCAGTTTTTCTTGATGTCACCTAACAATTGCTTGAACAATCTGAGCAATGCTATTGCTCAAAAGACGCCACTACAAGTTTTCCACATGAAACCGCGGGACAGAACACCAATGATGTCGAAGAGGATGTTTTGAAAAAAGCGTTCCGCTTACCCGATGTTCAACCTTATAAGGCAAAGATAAACTGGAAACCGATATCTTGTCAACCTGCACGTCAAATAATCCACAAAATTTTTTGGCAAAAATCCATGGAAAATTCCACATAATACTGATGTGTTCACAAATGAATAGAAGTCTCTGAGAAACACAAATGAAAAATTTACTAACTATCGCTTTTTAAACATAAATCGATTTATACCTAGGTCGCAAATTAGTAGACTTACCCTTCTTTACTATCAAAATTCATTTATATTGCTTAAACTATACCACACAAATTGTTTCAATGTTTGCATGAGTATTTATTAGTTCGTTATGGTGCGCAAAGTTTGGAATATCTTAATTTTAGTGCGCATAATTAGAACACATACATCAATCCAGAAATTATGTTTCTAAATAAATTTCTGATCAGTTACGAGGTGTACTGCATTGCGCTCTTTTAATAGACTTGACAAACGTAATAAGAGCAAGGCAAGAATTGTGTAACTCCTTCTATGCCTTTTCCATAATGATATAAAATTTATAATTTCTTAAATGCGCAAAATATAGCGCACTTACGGTAATTCATGCTGGGCCTAAAAGGCAACTGTAAAAAATGATTTCAAACGTTCATTTCTAATGAATCACGAGACTCTATGATATCCAACAACACCAAATGACCAATTTTGAGTACCGTGAAGTAAATATATTTCACGCACGTAAGTACGATATTGAAAGATGCGGATTAAATTTTTAATATGATTATTTTGAATAGAAAAATACATTTAGATGGGCAATTTTGAATAGTATATGAATATAAATAAAAACTTTGAACATCACAAACAGATCGTTTATCAAAATTCATAAAACTAGGCGACAGGTGAAGACCTCGCGGTACATTTTGCAGGTATCGCAACTTGATAAAAATATCAGAACAAATTTGAAAGCTTCAAATTTAAAATTTGAGGTGTATTCTGATCTATAATCGAGTCTGTCGATTACTACTTAAAAGCTGCAAAGTTTAGAAAAAATGATTAAGAACAATAGAGTCCAAAAGCAAGAACGCATTTATAACATATTTTGATTTCATGTTTGTTTAGTTATTTCTAAACTAAATGAAAAAAACGCAAAACCTAGTATCACTAATCATGATCTTTATAAAATATTTAATAAAATGTTGAGATATTACTACAACAACAAAATAATACTTTTTTTATGAGACGTTTCTCATAAGCTCTTCCGGTTTCTCTATTTAAGGAACAAATCTGAAACAGTAACCGTTCTATTTGGGCAAGGGACTTTGATAACCGTGCAAAAGTTAATCAGTTATTTATAATAATTGTTTAGGTAGAACTATAAAGGA
>JASCZW010015023.1:0-21520 GCA_034211315.2 Aedes japonicus
TCCATAGTTACAAACGAGAACATTAGATGACAGTACCAGCCATGTGTGAAAACTTACCTTCACACTCTATGCGCAAAGATTTGAGAAATTTCCCCATCCGAAAATCCCTCAACAAAACCGGTAGTTCAACGAACGTTGAACCATACAAACGCTCACCGCTCTGCTCGTAATGACGATGATTAAAAGTGTGTCTGCCAGCGAAACTTCCACTTCAAAGATTGAGGCCCCAACTCCGACCGGGCAAACTGTCGCTGGATGCATTAAATCACAAATTGAGGCATCCAATTGTATTTGACCTGTGGCGCCATTCCCGCAGGCAAATATCAAACATCTACCTGCCTTGGCACAAATCATTCCACGTTAATTTAACGCTGCGCAGCAATTATATTGACCCTGCGGTGACGCGACGATGGCGGCATCATTTTGAAGACGGTAGCACTCGAGCACCGAACCAGACTCTACCACATAGCTACCGGTGCGCACTGTTGTGCCTATTTGAAGTTCGGTTAACCGTATTTGTCATACGCTTCGTACGGGAATTCCGCTAATCCGACCTAAGGCTGCATTGTGCCCCAAGGCAGTGGAGGCGATAAACATGTCTGACAGATGGTTTGTCGTTAAACGATCCAATTAGCGTCTGTCAGCTGCTGTCACACATTTGCTGTTATATGGGACAAGCTCGAAGATTTTAACAATAGCTGCCAGCGAAATTACTGTTGGTAGGTGATTGTTGTGGTTGTCATATACTATATATGGGCTAGAAATCTAGTGTCGGAACATCTTTTTACGGAGCACTGAATCGTTATCAGACAAATTTCCACTCATACGCACACTCTCTAGTGAGGGACTATTCATAAACCACGTAAACTTTTCACCGGGGAGGAAGGTGTCTGACCAAAGTCTATATTCCATACAAAAAATTCAAAAAAAGGTATGGAGAAAGGTCAACGAGGGGAAGTGAGGGCCATTAGATTTAAAAAAAAATGAGTACGTGGTTTATGAACAGGCCCATAAGTTTCATTCACTAGTTTCGTTCGTTTGATGTATGAATTAGTTGAAATGCGTAAAAATAATCAAATTTATTGAAATAGGGGTTCGGATCTGATGCTCAGTGCTCTTCTCGAAAATTCTGCATTTACCATAAATGAAATTATGTTGATACAGATCGTTTAAATTAATTTACTTTTTATACGTATAAAACCAGGTAAATTCTATTAAACACACACACAATTTCAGAAAACAATGTCTTATACCGATTCATAAATTATTCAAAGTAGTTTCAGAGTATACATTCTTCGAATAACAGTTCGTGCAAATACCAATTTTAGAGTAGGGTTCTTTCTCTCTTGGGTTGAGAACAAAAACAACGTCTAATTTAATTCTTTCAATAAAAAATACGATGCAGAATGTAGCTTTAATAAAAAATACACGTTTAAGTAATGATTGCTCAACACATTAAGGTGCTCGCATACAACATTCGCTTTCAATTAATTTGGAACTCAATGATAGGAGACGGACAACTTCGGTGACATCTTTCTTCACCAGAATGTTATGGTGTGCTGTGCACACTGCACGGCTAAGAATTTTATACTGTGAATCAAATATTTGACTCAGTTGCATATGGGATATGCGACTCAGTTTGGCAAAAAGTGGAGCTACTGAGCTTATGAGTGACTCCATACAAACTCCATACAAACTCCATACAAATATTTTGCACAATGGAGTGCAACGTAAGCTTCATTGCAATAATATATAAATCATAAAATGGTTATGGCTGAAACCATCTAAATAAAGTTTTATTAAAGTTTTATGACAGCCACTAGAAATCACTTAAGGTTTTATTATGGCAATAGGAGCCAATTAGCTTCATATTTTAGCCAGGTTTATGATAACCTACACAGCTTGTTTACAACGATCTTATTTCCCAACCACGTTTTCCTTAATTTCTTTTACTCCTATCAAAGATTTTATTTCAACTTGATGAACACGTTAAATGCTGTTTAAAGACTCATGTATATTACTTTATTATGGTAATTCGAAAAAGTTTTTTAAAACCAGTTCGCCTCCAGTAAATGCATTAAACGGCAAAGTAGCATTGAGGGAAATCAACAAATGGTCAAATAGTTGTATAGTAGTCATTGCGAAGATAAATTGTTTTTTTGTCGAAACTGTAATATTTTTTCAATCGCCATATTGAAATAATATGGTAGGAAACGACTTAATCAGGGTTGGGTGTTTTCATCAGTTGTTAGGAACATAAACTGCATCTATCAGACTAATGTTTCGACGTACGCTTGATTACCAATTAAGTTCTGTTATTTTGAAGATTTAAATTACATCCACTAGAAAACCATCAGTTTCCTACCTGTTGAAGAAGTTCGATCAAATTTCGCCTTTGTATATTTTGTATTTGGTCGCGTGTACCAGAGGCAATATCTTCATCAGCTCTTTCTCACATCTAGGCTTGTAGCGAGCCTGTGATGTTGAGCATTGAGTTAAATTTATTTCATATTCAGATGATCTGAAATCACTATTTCTTCCAGTCATTTAAGGTTTAAATATGCTCATCATCTAACACTATCATATGCAATATTAAAAATATTCCAATAATACACAACGATAATTAATACTTCGTTAAGCGGCAGCTATGACATCAGTGTTGCTTCTGAGAGAGTCCATGTTTCCTCGCTTCTTTCTTAACATTGCCCCGCACCGGTACTGTAACGTGAGGTCTGCTATAAATTACATTTTTTTTTTAAGCTATGCATCACGTTTTTCGTCACAGTCGCTTGTCTAGCATTTCCGTGAGAGTAAACGAAATAAGAAATACAAATGGCCAATCTAAAGCTCATTGACAAACTAAATGTTTGGCCGTGTACGTCGGTCTCATAACCTGCTAGTTGAAAAGATTGTGATCATAACAATCGACGTGTTATGACTGATTGTTTTCGAGAGCATTACCCATCTGCAATGGAGTGAATTAACGAAATTGACGTTTGCAGCAAACCGTGAATTGGCCTATTTTATTTCGCCCTCGCACACATGCACGGAATCGCACTTATACAATATTGTTAGTTTATGGACAGATTGCCAAGCTGAAGAAAACATTTTGATGATCGGAAAGCATTCCACATGATTCTAATAAGTCCCTGCAATTGAGAACTTTATTCTATGACTATGAAATTTTTTGAGTCTAATGCTCGTTTCTGAAAGTAAATTCCGATGGATAAGAAATAAACAGAAGGTTTCACATCTAAATATTGGCAGTTTTAATTGTGGATTACATACAGATTCATAAAATATCTCAAGCAATGCATAAACTGCTTTCAAATCGTTTAAAATATATGCACCAAATATTATTTGTAACGCAGTTGAACTGTAGATCGGAGACCAACTTCAACCATTTCGCCGTATGCTGGTTTTTTTAACAGCCAATAGGTTTTATGAAGGTTCACAAGTGGTCATAACATCTTTCACTGGAATATTATAAAGGTTTTATTAACTTGTTTTCATAACCGTCTATAGAGTGGACCACAAATTTTGACATTAAAGATGCATAGAGGAGGTGTTGGCTATCCAGTTTTGAATGTAGTTTTATCAACAAAGCTGAGAGGAGTGCTATACGGCTGGAATAAAACTAAAATTGTTATTGGATTGGATAGGATTTTTTTATTGAAGTATAGTAGTTGAAGTTCAGAAATACAATTTTAATTAAAATATTATGCTGAAATGCTGGAAAACAAATAAGCATATCACAGCAGTATGTCCAACACATACGTAAGAGAGATGCAGAGAACTTAACGACCCCTTACACGTGTCACAGAAAATGGAGTGTCAAAAGGAAGAGGGCCTCTCCTGGGGCACGCTACTGATACGGCTGAAAATGTTGAACAAATATTGAAAAACGATCATGACAAATCAATGACGTAAAACTCAACAACAACTTCACTGGTGGTCAAACCGTGTGGCCCTATTGGTCATTTTTGGTCATTTCACAGGAAATCCCGCAAAAATGGGCAGTTTTGGTCTGAGTAAGCAAAAATCGGACACATCTTGGCCAAATTCTCTTTAATTTGTGATCAGATTTTAATCGAGAGTGTCCGTTTAGCCCAGTTGCGTGGAAAGTACAAACATAAGCTATGCTCAGAGATTAGAGAAATGTTCCTTTACTAGAAATTTAGAATCCAGACAAAGAATCAAATGCAGCGCCACCCCCAGAATGAAGTTGCTTTACATCTGTGCCTGTGCACATGACCTAAATGAGAACCCAATATGCTTAGAAATGATAAATTTTACATGAGACCTCATTTGTCTTCGACAAATTTGGAGAGTGTAGGTACATATTTTATGCAAAATGTCTTCTGACTTTGAAACATGCTGAGTTCGCATTGAGGTTGATATCGGATATTTCATTAAACATGACCCAAGAATAACATACAAAAGTTCCATCTCTGAAGCCACGAATAAAAACTAAATTATTTTTTTTAAGAACTGCATAGCTTTTCTATGTTATCAGATCGTCGACCGAAATACCTTACGGCCAAATGTACTTGGGTCTTACAAAACATATTTATATTATTGTAAAAAACACGATATTATATAAATAAGTCACTTAAACCAGTCAAGTTTTTTTTAAAGAAACAAAGTTACGGAATGTCTGACATGCATAAGGTATTTCCTTCATTTATAAAATATCTGTACAATCATAGCTCAACGTCGGAAAACATTTCTGTTATTTTATCATGGGACCACAAGGCTTAAACCCTCTAGGCTTAAGGGGTCGTATATGACCCCAATAAGAAAATGGCTGTAAAACATCACAGACTGAATAAAAGTGTAGACTGTCCTCGGCCAATTTGTTCTACGGCATTTTTTCATATCTGGGAAAAATAAAACCAAATAAGAACAATCTAAATATGACGAAGTTCAGAATGAAAAAAAACTGCCTTATGGTTCATATGCACACTTGTTATAAAATTCTCGTTGAAAAGCGTTCAACACTTTTATATCATTCTTGGAATGTTCTTGGTTATCTAAACTAAACTTGAGTTCTAAACTTCAGATATAAAGGGTGATACGGTCAAAATTTGGTCAAGGGAAAACGCGTGTAAATCGGCGAAATCGTTTATTTAAAAATCAAATTAAATTTCTTTTTCAAGTTCAATTAGTATAAAATTCAGGAAAAATATTCAGTTAGGCTTCCGCTTTTCCAAATCCGAATTGCCGGGCCTTACGCTTGACCCCTGCCATCAGATTTTGTACAGCCACCTTGTCCACCTTCTTCGCCGCAGAAAGCCAGTTTGCCTTGAACTGCTGCTCGTCCTTAGCAGTTTTTTTGGTCTTCTTTAGGTTCCGCTTGACAATAGCCCAGTATTTCTCAATTGGGCGGAGCTCTGGCGTGTTGGGAGGGTTCTTGTCCTTGGGAACCACCTGCACGTTGTTGGCGGCGTACCACTCCATGGCCTTTTTACCGTAATGGCAAGATTCCAAATCCGGCCAAAACAGTACGGAACAACCGCGTTTCTTCAGGAAAGGCAGCAGACGTTTATTCAAACACTCTTTCACGTAAATTTCTTGGTTGACAGTCCCGGAAGCTATGAAAATGCTGCTTTTCAAGCCACAGGTACAGATGGCTTGCCAAACCAGATATTTCTTTGCGAACTTTGACAGTTTCGTGTGCTTGAAAATATCTGCTACCTTTCCCCTTCCTTTTGCCGTATAAAACTCCTGTCCCGGAAGCTGCTTTATAGTCGGCTTTGACGTAGGTTTCGTCGTCCATTACCACGCAGTCAAACTTCGTCAGCATCGTCGTGTACAGCCTCCGGGATCGCGCTTTGGCCGTCGTATTTTGTTTATCATCGCGATTTGAAGTCACTACCTTCTAGTAAGTCGATAGTCCGGCTCGTTTTTTGGCTCGATGCACGGTTGTAGACGATACACCCAGCTGATTTGCGGCATCTCGGAGAGATAGGTTAGGGTTTCGCTTGAAACTACCGGCAACTCTCTTTGTCGTCTCAGCGGCTTCCGGTTTTCGATTTCCCCCCGATCCAGACTTCCTGGCTGTCGAGAAACGTTCCTCAAACACTTTAATTACATTTGTAACGGTTGATTTGGCAACTTTTAGCGATTTTGCCAACTTTGCGTGCGAGTAGCTCGGATTTTCGCAATGCGCGAGCAAAATTTTGATACGCTGCTCTTCTTGCTTGGACGGCATTTTGACATTGTACACACACACACACCGTCAAAATGAGGGGTGTTCAGGTTTTTTAAATGCAAAATTGAAAGAAATACGTCAAGCTGATATTGACCAAATTTTGACCGTATCGCCCTTTATAGTTGTGACTAGAATTGTCTGGGCTAAACAAAGTCAACCATAAACAGTGAATATTTCCAAACGTAGGAAACAACATAATGATATAAACTGGGTTGATATAGGTCATCCAAACTGTGCTTGAGTTCAGATCATAAGGTCTACAGATATAACAGTAGGTTTTTTGCGTATGCAAAGAGAAAATGTGTTTTTAATAGTATTCATGGAATAGTGTGCACAGTTTGAAAAGAAAATGTAATTTTCTGCGTTATTTAATGCACCTTAAGGAAACGCTAGATTTGGCAGATATTAATGAGAAATTTCATATAATTTTCAGCCAGGGAATTGACTACAATTTCGTCAATTATTTATATGTTGTATTAAAGATCGCAAACAATTACGTTTTTTAAGCTTGCTTTGGCTTGAAATTAAACAGGGGGAAATTTTACGTGCCTGTTAAAATTTATTATTTTTTTCTATGTGGAAGGCTATCCAAACTGTCCTTAAGTTAAACAAATAAGATCGTCAGTTGAATCAGTAGTTTTTTCAGCTATGTAGGGTGACAATATGTATTCAAACATATTCAATGAATCTTCTGAAAGGTTAACAATCCTTATTGTATAGCTCTGTGATCTATTAACTAATCCATATTGTCCTGGAGTTTACAACTTGAAATCTACGGCAGTAACAGTAGTTTTTCCGGCTATACAAAATTGCGTCACTTTAAAAAAGCATAAGAAAATCCTCTTGGGATGGCCTAGATCATCCAAACTAATCTTGAGATTAGAACATAAGACCTACAGTCGTACCAACTTTTTTTCTAAGCTAAGCAAGGCTACGATGTGTATTGAATCATGTTCATTGAACATCTTGAAAGAACATCAGACATTATGAGATAATATTCAGATGTTCTAAATTATCCAAACCATCCTGGAGCTCAAAACATAAAATCTTCAGCTGCTATTTTAGCTTTCTGGACTGAACAAAGTAACAAGATGTATTTTAATTATTTTTGTTATTTTAGTATTCTCCCATACGCAGAGTAACTGTTGCTTAGGAAGTAAATAATTTTTCATCACTATGAGGCTCCCTGAATGGACAGTAATTTTTTGTTAGAACAAAGATCTGAAGAGAAAGTATTGATATTTCTGTTAGAGCCCGGCAGGTTGTGAAAATTGTATATAAGTAGTTTGGAATTCAGCGTAGGACATTTGTAAAATAGTATTTTGAAGCAAGTATACAATCCTTTGCCAGACATCCCCAGTGCGGAGTAGGTCAACGCAGGAACGAATCCTTCACCTTGACTGACAAAAGAATGTGTGTTGGGTCGTGCTCACATACTACCAGTAGCTTATTGAGATGGTTCTAATGAAATATCTGTTCACACTGCCAAATACCTTGGCTGAGCGGAGAGACCTTGGGAGAAGCATACAACTGGAGCCTCATGGTGGTGATACATTATTTCCTTACCAATCAACATCAATATGTATTTAACCAAATTAAATGAGTCTTTTGGAAGGTCAGCAGTCTTCTCAGTTACCAAAACTGCCCTTGAGTTCAGAAGTTAGGATCCGCAGTCGTAACAGTATCTTTAAGACCTATGAACGGTGACGATATACACTCAATCACATTTAGTGAATCTTTGTAATGTTATTAGGAATTATCAGATTATCTTGGAGTGTTCAAATTCATAAATACATATCTCGACTTTGAAAAGCCGATAAAGCTACCGTAACAACATCAAATCTTAAGTATTGAACACTAGGATAGTTTGTTTGGCATAGAATATCTCAAGGTTATCTGTGCAGTCTGTGCTCATTATATCTTCTGGTCCACTTTCTACCTTCGTGCTCACTTCATACCTAGTGTTCACTCACCCACCAATTACCTGTCGATCTGCCAAATTTTGGACAACCAACTGCTTACAATCATCTCAAATTGAAATGGAAGTGCAGAGGATTTATCGGGTTCCTTTAAAGCGAGTATCACGTCAACACGTTCCTTCTCATTTCCTACTTGACCAGCATTCGGGCATGGCCAGCATAATAGGTCACCAGTTTTGCGCTGTTAGTTTGGCTACTAAAATTTTCTACACATTTTTTCAGCATTTCAGCATGGAGAAGCTGGTTGGCGTAGCCTGGGCAAGAAAGTGGGTGGCTGCGGCTAAAGATCTTGTTCAAGCAGGGTATATTTTCCATTCTCATTTAATTAATAATTTCAGCACGCTTTGGGTCATTTTTGAATTATGCAGTACTTGAGCATTCCGGAGTATGGAGCAGCATGATAATTTAATGCTTGTGTCGTATTCCTTGAATTTTAAATGAGCTCAATTTCGACGACTTTACTTCTCAACAATCGTTCACAAAATGAATGATCAATTTCCTTCCAACGTTCACCAAACCAGTTTCTCTCACCTACACATACACATCTTCTTTTTTTTTAATTATCCTCGTTTATTTGTTTATTTGTTTATTTGTAATCATATCATCCGACAACATGGTCTTAATGAAATCTTAATGTATAATAATAATACTAGTTATCAGCTAAAAACACGCATTGAGCGTAACCGTTCTTTAAATGTGTTAGTTGACAAATTAAAATCGAAAACATCATAACCTGCCTGAAAACGTCTGGAGATGGAGTTGAGAGGATCGTTCGAGCCATACGTCGTATTTCTTGTCCTTGGTTGTATGAATTGCCTGGATCGAAGAACACGTTGAGGAGCATAAATCTGCAAACGCTCAAGCAATGCTGCACTGTCAATTTCCGCACGAAGTATTTTTGCTCCAAATACAGCTTGATCCACCAAACGGCGATTTTGAAGCGTTTCAATGCCCAGCAAAGCACAGCGATCTGCATATGGGGGTAGATTTAAAGGGTCACGCCAGGGCAGATTTCTAAGAGCAGACCTCACAAACCTCCGCTGAATGGATTCAATCCTAGTGATCCACACCGCTTCGTAAGGGGACCAAACAACTGATGCATACCCAGAATAGACCGGACGAGCGAGCAATACAGAGCACGTAGGCACAAGGGATCATCAAAGTCATGAGCAGTTTTTAGAATGAAGCCTAGCTGACGATTGGCTTTGTCAATTATTTCCGAATAATGCATTTTGAATGTCATTTTCGCGTCAAGAAGCACTCCAAGGTCCTTAATTTTATCAACACGTTCCAGTTGCTCCCCCTGCATCGTGTAGTTGTAGTGAATAGGCATTCTACAGCGATGGAACGATATTATAGAGCATTTGGAGACACTCACTTCAAGGAAGTTGTGGCTACACCAAGAAGCAAAAAGGTCAATAAGCTCTTGAAGTCGTCTGCAATCAGCTTTCTCGTCGGATGACAAGAAAAATTTTCAAGTCATCAGCATAAATGAGCAACCCACCGCTTACCAGCACGTTTACGACGTCATTGAAAAACAATACGAATAGCAGAGGACCCAGATTGCTCCCTTGGGGCACGCCGGACAGTGGAGAAAACCAGCTGGATTGCGTTATACCAATTTTAACAGTCAATAGTCTGTTGCCTAAGTATGATCGAAGCCATTTACACATTCTGTTTGAAACTCCCAGTCGTTGCAGTTTTGCCAAAAGGATCACGTGGTTTACGGTGTCAAAGGCAGCTTTTATGTCAGTGTAAACTGCGTCAAGTTGCGCTCCAGCATCCATTGCTGCAATGGCAGTCGTCGCAAATTCGCAAAGATTACTATTCACCGATCTTTGGGGTAAAACCCGTGTTGGCAAGAGCTAATGTAGTTTCGACACGTGCTTAGCAAAACTTCGTTGACGATGGATTCGAAACACTTGGAGCCAGCTGCCAGCGATGTTATACCTCGGTAATTAGAGATGTCGGTTTTGTCTCCTTTCTTATGTACAGGAAGCATATACGATGACTTCCATGCGGAAGGAAATTGTTGAAATTGGAGAGATTTGTTGAAAATAGCTTGAAGAGGTGCGGTCAGCATACCAACACACCTTTTAAAGACGCACGAAGGAACGCCATCTGGACCGGGGTTGTATGATAGCTTCAGTTTTTGTACTGCTGATTCAACCATCACTTCAGAAATGTCAAACACATCCAAGTTTATCACATCTCTCGGTACAAAATTCAGAGCCAATCTTATTTCATCTATCGATGGAACACGGTCTTCAAAAATGCTAGCGAATTTTTAGAAAACAGTTCACATTTCTGCTCTGCAGTGCGAGCATGAAGGCCACCTAGATGCATCGAAGTTGGCAGACCATTTTCTTTACGTTTTGAATTAACGAAGCTCCAGAAGCGTTTTGGGTTCCGCCGAAGATCATCTTGCCTCCTTTTTACGTAGCATTTATACAAAAATCGGTTGTATCCTCTATAGAGACGACTCGCTTCATCGAATTGGCGTTTTGTGAATGGACATCTCCATTGACAGTACTTCTGCAACAATCTGGAGCGATTCCTGCGCAAAGCGCGTAGTTGAGCATTGGACCAAGCCGGTTTCCTAGGGGGTCTTTTGGGTGGTACAGCTTGCATGATACAGGAATGGAGAATTCTGGTAAAAGCATTCGTAGCGCTGTTGGCGTCAGGACTTGACAACACCTCAGACCAATCAGTCTCCGAAAGCAACTGGTTCAATCTAACATAATTTCCACGCCGAAAGTCACGACCAGTGAAGTCATCATCATTGTTAAACGATACTGCAGGCAGGCGTATTACGGTGAAAGTCAGGGCAGGATGATAGCGATCAATGGGAACGACCTGCTCTGGTGCTTCAGCTACTCTTCCTTTGTCATGCTCGTATCATCGGACAGCACTAGATCAAGAATACGACCGGAGCAATTATTGATCAGGTTACGTTGTCGTAACCCTTGGAAGGCAATAGTATCAAGAAGCATATGACCAGCAATAGAAATAAGGGATTGTTGCGGGTCGACAAAAGCAAATTCGTCATTGATGTTTTTCTTCCAGACCAGTCGAGGCTGATTAAAATCTCCGAATAAAATTATTGCACTCGTGTCACTCCTGCTTCGATTGACTTCAGACATGGCATCAAGATGAAGTTGCATAAAAGAGCTATTCTGACTTTTATCCGGGGGTATGTATAGTGCTCCTATCAACAACACCACAGGTTTTAAAGTAATTCTGACCCACAATTGCTCAACATTAGGACCAGTAGAGAGCTGGATGGCCGATGTTTCAAAATAATTTTTCACGGCAATCAACACGCCACCTCCACGTCGGCGCATTCCGTTTGTACCGCAGCGGTCCACACGAAAAACACAATAATCGCCATCAAAGAGCTGCTGAGAAAGTATACGGTCGTCAAGCCAGGTTTCCGTGAAGACGTAGACGTCGTAGTCCAGTTCTGACGTAGAATGAAACACCTGATCAATTTTTGTCCTTAATCCTCGAACATTTTGATAATAAATATTTAACATCGATGATGAATCAGCTGCGGCAGTGGTGATAACAGGAGGTACATGCACGTCCTGTGCAGTAATACTGCAACTTGAAGAAGTATCAGGAAGAGAAATATCGCGATTTGAAACGTACTTGCCTGGCAACACAGGCTGGAAGACCCTTTCACCAATCTCGACCACAGGACCAGGACGTCTTTGATGGCAGGATACGGCAACAGGCACGACTGGGTCGGATGGCTCCAGGGCTTCCAAAGCACTGTACACATTGCGTCCTGGTGTATCCAAATTTGTTTGAAGCGCATCGCAGGTTTCCGCTGGAAAACTCGAAGGTCTTGTATCATCGGAAATAGCTTCATCGATTCGGCATTGAAACCTTTCGGAATCAGCTTGGGAAACTTGCAAGCTGTCAATTATTGCAGAGCTGTAATTTTGAGAAGCATCAGAGACAGAACGTCCTATAATACACGCATACTTGCCTGGAAGTGCAGGCTGGAAGACCCTTCCAAACCTCCGTAAACAGGACCAGGACGACTAGGATGACAGGAAACAGAACGTTGAAAGATGGGTACGGTTGATGGCTCGACTGTTACGGGATCGAAAGGGCTTCCAAAGAGCTTTTTTGCGTGCGTCCCGGTGAAGATGAGGCTGTTGGTCTTATACATTCGTGCTGGATAGCTCCATTGCCATAGGTTGTGGCGGGGCTTTCGTATCCAAAGGTGCCGTAGATGTTAGTTTGACGATTTGTGCACCGTTTTTTGTTCGATTATCTTCAAATTCACGAAGATTTTCTGGCCTCACATCAATTCCAATCTTGAATGATACGAACTGGAGCGAATGGAGGTCCTTTCCTTTAGGAACTAATTTAACCACTTTAGGCGTTATGTTAGCCAAATCAAGGCACTCACTTACCAGTGAGGCGATCTGATTCTCCGTAGTATCCGGATAGAATGCTGAGAGGTAGATCCAAATCAACTGATCATCAGCACGGCGATCAAGGTTAACAGTCTTGATGGCATTAGCTGCTTTCGTACCAAAATTGTTCGAAACGATGGGGAAGGTAATTGAATTTCCGTCATTTGCTCTGCGACGCTTTAACGTACTGACGGGAGTACCAGTGCGATTCACGTTTGGCCAAGCATTAGGAGTAACAAAGGGAGAAGCTGTACTCGATTTACCGTCCACTTTTGCCGCCAGTGATTCAAATCCAGAGCGCAACTTTTTCTATCTCCGTTTGCATGGATTGAATAGCCGCAGGAAGGTTTGTAAGTCCATCATCAAAACCGGTCATCAGGTTACGGAAGTGCGCATTGGAAAAAAGACCAGCACAACCATCACACATCCAGAATACATTATTTTTGTAGTTCTTCATCTGGTCCAACAGTGGTCCATCCACATTTACACATACCGCATGAAAGGTCGCTCCGCAATAACCCTTGCACACAACACCCTCGGCATCCTTCACCTTCTTCTGACACCGATGGCAAGTCATAATGATATCGCGATAGAGTTGATGTGTTCGGTTAATTAACGCCTTTGGGTATGCAAGGATCGAAAAGTTGGCGATACACGGGAACAGGTGGATTATGGAATAAAGTTGAGTGACGACGACAATAATGGATGTTGACAATCACCGCTTGCGAATGCTCCAGTCAGTAACCAAAATAAATAAAAAGACGCGACGAATACGTACACTTCACATCAAACTTTATGTCGGTAGCACAATAGAACGTTATGCGGACGTAACTACAGTAAACCGGGTATTTATTAACGGGAATAACAATTAAAAAAATAACAAAAACGTATGCGGATATTCTCGTCCTGTGGTTGATCACGGCACTCACACTCACTCTGGTTAGAGTTAGCGTTTCCAATCAAAATCGTATTGCTGTTGTTAGGATTAGGGGTATGCGTTCACACAACCCACTGAAAATAATATTTATTTCAATTTGAAAATTATGGTTATTCTTATCATTAGAATTAACGTTTTATTCAATAAATCGATAGCCTAGATACTATAAATAAGCAAATCCAAAGAATGAATTAAATTAGGGTTATTTATCATACCATTTTACCCATTTTATTAATAATAATTTAAATTTGAGTGAGTTGAAATTACAGTGCATATTATTCAGGTTCACTTTGTAGGTTTCTATAAATATCGATTCACATCTCATGATAACTGTCAACCTGTTGTCAATGTCAATTTTCTTTTCTCATATTCATCGTTGTTATTGTTATTTATCTCGGTCTCGGTTCCTACAGCTGGTAATGCTCAATTTGTTTTCAGCATTTCAGCATTACATTTTCATTTCTAAATCTATTTCTGAACTTCAACTTCTATTTTATAACAGACTGGCATGTGATTTTAAGCAGTATAGGATTTTATATATTTAATATGTGTTCAGTGGTATTATGCTAAGATATAAAGATTTAAGACACAAAGAGAGAGGGGTAATACAGGGTGCTAGACGAACAATAGGCTAAATGAGGGATTTATGGTTATCTGGCCCAATCATAGATGACTATTATGCCTTCTTTGATCGAAATCATCAGATCGAGATCAACAAAGGTTTAATTATCTTCCGACAGTCTACAATTAGTTTGTTTACGTTATTTTTCACAAACCACCAAACGGAAATCCTAATCCTATTGCTTACTGTACATATCCTGTAATCTTGCCAGTGGAAGGAACTCCACGTCATTGCAAATTCTGCAGTGGTGGTGGCTTCCTATCACATCACATCACATTGAGGATGTATGTTAGTCCCAAATATCTGATGATTCTTTGTATTAATACAACTGATCTGACAATAACGGAGTAGCATTCGTGGGCGATCAACCATGCTCATGCGTCTGCTCATAGAATATCCCAAGATTATCTCATAATGTCTGTTGGTCTTCCAAGATGTTAATTTAATATAGCTATAACCGTTTATTCTAAGTTATGAACTCTAGGACAGTTTGGGCAACGTAGCACATCTCAAAAAAATATTTACTGCATAAAGGCCATTCAGACCAAAATCAGGACAAAGTGTTTATCCTGTTTCTTAGTCAAATCACCACGAAATGGAATGAAACTTTTTAAGTACATAACCAATACATAGACAAACATGAATCACACACATTGTTTACAAAGACACATTCTGTATTCAAGATGGCACCATCTGAACTAGCACGCAGGAATTTTATCTAGCACAAATAATTGGAAAATCCCAATTCTACTGTTCGATTCATCGCAAAATCGTTATGTGTACTAGTACCATTACAAATGTGATGAAATGTCATAAAGAGGGTTGTACTGTCGAAAGGAAAGCTGGAAGTGGTGGTAAACATGGACAAAGCAACACAAGGAAGGAGAACAGAGTCCTTGCTGCTTTTCAGGCAATCCCGAAGGTGACAACACGGACATCTGCGAAAAAAAAAATGCAAATGTCGATCGGTTTGTGCAAAAATGAAGTCTAAAGCTGGATTGAGATCATTATTCAAAGCTCAAAAATACCCAGATCGTAACGCAGAGCAACAAAAATCGGCAAAAACACGCTCCAGAAAGCTTTATGAACAACTTCTCACACAATTTCATAGTGTTGTCATGGATGACGAAACATTCCAAGTGACTTGTCACAAAAATGTTAAAAATCATCTTTTAGACAAAGCTCAAGTTTTTTTCCTAAGTCCAAAAGCTTAATTTCATATACGCATATAACCGAAAAAGCGCAATAATGTGCCAAGCGCCATTTTTGAACATCTTTAAGGTCATACTAGATGTTCTATAGAACATCGGCAGCTCTATAAATGCATCATAAGATTGGATAAATTTTCAATAATAAATTGAAAAACGCTCCCTTAAATGAAATGTATTGCTCGTTAAATTCAACAAAACATAACCATAAAATATATGAAATGTTCCATAGACATGTGGCAATAGCTCCATAGAATAATTAAAATTGAGCATTGAAAACCCGGATATGTTCATTATTGTTAGATACAATGCTAAATATATTATGTACAATCTGACAGTGATCCAGTTGAAAAGTAACCATAAACTTCAATTAATGTACCATACAAGATCAAGGTACTTTTCATCATCTGTATGGTACACTAATTGATGCTTAAGGTTACTTTTCAAGTTAACTATTGTCAGATTATACATGATATATTTAGCATTGCATCTATCATTAATTAACATATCCGGGTTTCCTATGCTCAATTTTCATTATTCTATGGAGCTGTTTTCACATGTCTAAGGAACATTTTATATACTTTATGGTTATATTTTGTTGAATTTAATGAGCAATTTTAGGGAGCATTTTTCGATTTATTAATGAAAATTTGTCCAATCTTATGATGCATATACCCTTTTGCCATAGAACATCCATTAGACAAATATTATGTTCTGTGGATACTTAAAACAGCATGCTTATAACATAATGATATGTTTGTCAAAGTAAGCACGGTACTAAAATGAAAAAAGTTAATAAAACACAAACAAGATTTTTCAATGGCGAAAGGATCTCGTAGCTAATAGTATTTTATGCGATAAAGGTGATTATTTCTTACTTTTTCAAATAGGAGTGGAAGTGGTATCAAAATTTGTAGATGCTCCTCTTGGTTTGCAGTGTAACTATCCGTTTTGCCTTCCCCAATTTCATGCGATTCAAAAACGTAGAAGGTACCTCGAATAAATTATAGAATTTGAGTGAGATTTCTTTATAGAATCCACCAAAATAAACATGGCGATTTTTAAAGTTCACAGTCCTACAGTACAAGTCTACAGTACGGGTAAAAACATTAGTAACACATTTGATGTTCGTTTCTTTTTTATTTTCTGTGTTTTTTTGTAAAATTGAACAGACTTACGTCAGTATGAAGGAAAATACAAATACATTTTTTTATTATGTTGCGCGTAGCTACATCTCAAAAGACTCCCCCATAAAAAAAGCGTAACAATTTATAACAAATACTAAACAACCTACCAAACTGTTGTTTCACTTAACATTTGAATAAATCCCTATGGGAACGTCCATTAATTACGTCACGTACAAAGTGACTTTTATAACCCCTTCTTTGTAACGTTTTCACGTTTTCCAAACCACAAACCCCCCCCCCCCCCCTACCACGTGACATAATTATTGGACATTCCATATGCCTAATTCAGCTACTTTTTAAATCAGTGAGCTGCATCACAATCTTAGTTTTAGGAAGTGGTTATTTTAATTCCAATATTTCAAATAAATGGTTCATACATATTTTCAGCCGTCACTGTATTGGATCCACAATTTATTCTGAATAATTTCACTATTGCAAGAGGATGTTAAAAATGTGTCTTAAGTTCAGCTTGAATGCAACCTATCAACGTATTTACAAACAACTTGCATACACGCTATTTCCAAACAACCCTCAATTAAGTACGTTTGACTCAAATCAGTCAAAAGTATGGCTACTAAAAAGTGAGTAAAGATAGTTCGTAGTGGTAAGATAACAAACAGTCACCGATGTTTTCAAGAAGTAAAATTCAAGTTGATCGAACAAACATTGAACAAAAATGTGTTCGCTGTTCTGGTACCACGTTTGAACCGAATATATGTAGCAAAACATACTCAAAACTTGTTCAAGACTAGACATGTTTGGTATTTTATCCTCACGACTTCTTTGCAACAAAGTTCTTATGTTCTTGTCAAAGATGATGTTTCTGGTGTTACTTGGGATTATTAGTTCCGTTAGAGTACGGCAGGTTGTGAAAATGGTATAAAAGTAGTTTAAAATTGAGCGTAGAGCATTTGTAAAGCAGTATTTCGAAACAAGCACACAATCCTTTGCAACACATCCCCAATGCGGGGTAGGTCCATGCAGGAACGAATCCGTCACCTTGACTGGCAAAAAAATGTGTGTTTCATAGTGCTAGAATACACCAAAGGCTTAAAAAAATTTTGGTCTGAAAATGAGAGTAAACGAAATCGCTTGGCAACCGTTTCCAGCAGTCAGCTGGAGCTCATATTCCTCATCAACACCTAGCCTCATCCTCTGGCACGACAATCCATTATAACAGTGCCAAAGTGATAATGGTTATCATTTTCAACCGTGGCAATCGCCACGAGCCTGCTCGCCTCTATCGATACTGGTATTAATAGGAAATAACTCACTTCCGATGCCTTCGGTTTCGCCTCTCCGTCACGAGCGCCATTTGGCGGATCAAAAAAGAGCTACTGTCCCCCATTTTAGTAAATCCCTGCAAATTAATTTCATATGCCTTACCTGTCCCAAATTGTTGAACCCATATTTATCGGCGATGATGGCGGCAATGTTCGGCCCGTTCGGGATGTACACGGCAAACTCGTTCAGGTAGGTCGCCATAGGCCGATTTCGACCACCACTGCTCGGGCGACGCCCACGGCCATTTGTACTGGCAATCGCACCGAAAATGCTGTCACTACCGGTTGCACTATTAATTATAGCATCGGTGCTAACATTATAATTATTGGACACATTATCATCATTATTTGCATTAACATAATCAACATCATTTGTTGAAATTAAATTTGCTAACGACTTCAACGCGGGGTCGTCGGTTCCGTTCCGGCTCGGGTCCAACACCAGGACACAGCAGCCAGTGGGTATCGACTGCGCCAAAAGCAGCAACAGCGATGCCGAGCACAGCAACAGGGCCATGCCGGAAATGTGATATCGCTGCCGGTGGAGGCATTCCGCTCCAGGAAGATGATGCCGGTGACATTGCGTCTTCTGCTTCTTCTTCTTCTTCAGCTGGTAGATCGCTACTTCCGCCCGTTGTTCGGGAGCGGAATCACTTACGACCATATTAGCTGGGCACGGTGCTCCTGTTGCCCTCGGCGGTCGTGGATGTGGCGCTGGATCGTGACGGCGGCGATGGTGGTAACGTTTCAACACTCGCTTTCGCGCTCATAAACTTCGACTTTCCTCTTCACTCGCGCAAACACTCGGCTAGTTAGGATCGAAGAAGGGCACGGACAACGCCTACCGGAAATGCTACTGAATGGAATCAATTTTTTTTTCTCTGCGCCACTTCGCACACTTGAATCACGGTAAATTAATTATTTCAATTCCCCACCCAAACCACGATTACACCGGGAGGCGTGCGCGCGCGAATTTTTCTTCTCTAACAACTTGCGAACATTTTTTTCTATTCTTCTTATTTTTCTGCTTCTTCTGTGGGAGGGCTTTTCTTAGAATTCACGAGGGTGTATTACGAATTCAGTGCACGCAATCACGATTGGCCTTCGAGGGTTGGCGAGGTGCAGGACGCGCTACTACCGGTTGCGTGCTGTTGTTCCGAGAATGTTGACGATTACTGGGAGGACTGGAGCTTCTGTAATGGGACGGCGGGGGAGAAAGAGAATGAAAAAAAAACATTATCATTATGATGCTCTGCTTGCATGACTGTAAATCATTTTCGCTTTTATGGAGCCCATCCCTTCGGATTCTTACGACGACGCGGACATCGATTCGGAGCATCCAAAAGGTCACGGGAAAGGGAAAGGTGTGGCTGGGAATAGCACCGGTTGCTCGTAACAAAAAGAAAACGAAAACCGAAAATAGAATAACAGCACAGGTGGAATTCCAACAATGATAAATGGAATGGCAGTAATTGGTGGGTGCTACCAAACATTGTTTATTATTCAAATAAAAACCTGAAATGTTGCCAGGTAAGAGCGGCGCCTTTCCTAGCTGGATTGAACCGGCTGAATCCCACCGAGCACGGATATCTGAAGGAACAATTTCAAGTAGGGTAAATGTCACATCGTAAAAATCATATCGCACCCGAACTCAATTAGTGCAAGCCAGTCTGACCTCATAACTTCCCAGTGTAGGGGTTCACTTCATTGCCATCCCCTCTGCTTGCGGTTGGATTTACAACCTGAAGTGTCCTCGAGCGAGGAGCCAACGAGAAGCGGTACGGTGGAATAGAATGTGGCTATGACAGATTTATTGTCAGGTAGGAAGGTTCTTCCCTCAGCATTACCTGGAGCAGTGACCGAAAAAAAATATCAGAGCATTCTTTCTTCTTTTGGGAACGCCATTCCGTCGGAACGAATTACGGCATTTCGGGGGGAAACACTCTTTCCGGTGTGGGAATATGAGAGGGGGTGTCGTCCAAATTGTTGGCGGCGGTGTGGATGCGTCGGTTAAGGAATCGTTCCCCCTTTTTGTATTCGTGGAAGTCGGTCCGTAGGAAAGCATCATCAAAATGTAAATTATAAACCTTAGTATCAACCCAGAAGGTCTCTGGTTGCTGGAACTGCTCGAAACAGGATAACGAGGGAGCGTACAGCTGGGTTTGCGTGGATTTTGGATCTTTGTGACCAGTTTGAGCTGGGCTTTTGATCATTCAGATAGTCCTTATTCTGCGGCAGGGCACGTTTATGTGACCAAATTTGTTTTTCTTAGAAGCGTTAATATATGTACTATGATACAAATTTCAAATTTCCTGGTGTATCTGTTTAGTGGAGTTATTGTTTATTGCTTAACGTAAGCGCAATCAATTATGTATTTACACAAGGTTTGCAAACGAATGTTCGATCAAACTAATCAAACGTTTATCCAGTTTTAGAAAATGCTTAAATGTGAGAAGCAACAGATGGAATTATCCTAATCCTATTTGAGGCATAGATTATCATTTGCTTCACGAAGTCGGCATGTCATTGTGAGATTGAAGGAGTAGACCAATTAATCGTGGTTTACTAGAGGTTTTATAGAGTATGATTAAAGAGAAGCACGTTCATATCTCCCGTTAAATTTTCAAACTGAACTACTTTATTTTTAATTCAACTATATTTTTACCAAGCATTAAAATTGCATTGCTAGTGAATTCGGAGGAACTAGTGCATTTGCAGCTCTAAAAAACTTTTTTTTTTAATTTTGTTAAAACATATGAAAAAATTGAATTTAATCAAAATGTTCTCTATGATCAAAGCGTACCGGTGAAATAATAATTAATTTATTTATTAATCACAACAATTCAACTGACTGAAAATGTCTAAATGAATGAAAAACTTAAACTACTTGGTTACGGTCAGAAGTATGGAAAGAGTCAAGTAGCCGGTGATGAAACACGTCAGCAGATAATTTGAAGTCGAAAATATTGAAGAGCTCGTTGAAACGATGGCTGATTACTCGAATTGGTTCATGGAGTGCATAGTTGTTGTTCTGTGGCTCAAGATGCAAAAATACACGTTGACGAAGAGGTCTCTCGGCAGCGTACAAATTTAACTGTAACAACCGTGCAGGACAGTCAATTTCACTACTGAGCAGCTTCCCAGCAAATAAAGCCTGAGTGGCCTTTCGTCTCACTTCAAGTGGTTCAATATTAAGCAGTCGGCAACGCTCTTCATACGGAGGCAAGTTCGTAGGATCACGCCACCTGAGCGTATCTTACGAACTTTCGTTGAACTGCTTCGATTCTGGCGATCCATATGGCCTGGAGAGGGCACCATACAATAGCACATGATTCCAGTATGGAACGTACAATTGAGCAATAAAGTGACCTGAATCAATTTTAAAAATAAAGCCCAGCTGACGATTGGCTCTGCACACAATGTCGTTGTAGTGAAATCTGAATGTCAGTCCATTATCCAGAATAACCTCGAGATCCTTGATGTGTTGAACGCGAGGGAGCGATTACCCGGAGAGGACATAGTCGAAGATGATTGGTGCGTTTTTCCGGTGATAAATGATATATATGATATTATGTTCCATTTTTCGATGCTTAAGCCCATCAGATTCCTTCAGCACCAATCGGCGAAAATACACAACATATGCTGCAAGTTGGAACAGTC
>JASCZW010015024.1:0-21521 GCA_034211315.2 Aedes japonicus
CATCAATATTGTATTTCTTTTAAACTTACAAAGGCTTGCAAAGTTCTTCCTATTTTTATATTGGGATGCTGCCCCGTCAGACATAAACGTAGCTTTTACTTTAATTTTTGTTTGCAAAAAGCTTATTAGTTTTGAAATAAACACCTGCACTGCAATCGTATCATGTTTCAACACTTCTGAGATAACAATGAAACTGATATTTTTAAGTATTCCAGATTCCGTGTAATAAATGACAAAAGGGTGAATAGTGGCTTGCTCATTACTCCAATAACTACTTTGAACAGCATCTTGAAAAACAAATGAATAATTTTCAGAAAAATCACAAATTATTATTACTTCGCCGTCTTTAAGACAACTTTATAATCTCTCAAGAAACTAGACTGCTGAGATTTGACAAAATCGTGGGATACTAATTGTTCCAACTTTTCACAAAATAAGCAATAAATTCATCAATTGGTTTAACAAGTGTCTCTAAACTACATCTATCAGTTGAAATCCATTGCTCAAAAGATATTTCAACTAAACCACGTTTTTCTAATTTGTCTGTTAAACTACTCTCAAAATCTGAAAAGCCTGGACATCGTTCGCATTCACGGAGGTAACATTTTTTAGTTCTAGTTGATGAGCTACATAATATTTCTTCAAAACACAATTTATAATCATTCTCGAATGAATATTTTCTAAGACCATGAAGCATCAAGTTAATGTTCTCATGAATGGTGCAAACACAAATGTTATGAGAACCTGTGCTGCCAAGTAATTTGCAATGCTTTGGTCTTAGTGCTGCAAAAGAGCTAAACCCAACAGCATTTTGATGCATCTCTTGAAATTTAATGAAAGCTTCTCTTAATGAACAAACTATATGACCCTCCGCATAATTTCATCATCTGTCCATTTCACACTTGTCGCCCCTGCGACATCTATCTCGCTGTTACTTTCATCGCTTTAGCAAATTCGCTCCCTTCATTCTCTGAGCGGCCCGACCGATACTGCCATAAAACAATTATAAATATAGTGATTGCAATATTAAAACAATAGTGCTATTTATCTTGTTCTTTTCAAATGAGTCTTCTTATCATCCTGATATCAAAAGAAAAGAGGACATTAGAGTAATGTGAACGTTATAATATGAAGATCTTGGAAAATTTATCATTTCTGGTGGAAATCTCGATTAACTTAAGAAAAGAGCGAATTTTCTGAGGTTTTTTCATTCTATTGAAATAAAATCCGAAAAATCTCGAAAACGGTTGCGTTCAGGTGATTTATCATTATTATCATTATTGTTTTTAATGATCTCCAAAATCATATTGTATAATTAATTTTCATTTATAATAATGAATAACCAAAATTTGAAATATGCACCAAAGTTCGCTCTTCGGAAAACTTTTTTATTATAAGAGCGTCCATCCTAGAGTTTTTTTCAAAACGTGTCTTTTTTTCTCAAATTTCCACAAAACAAATTTGAAAAATATTAAAAATATGTTTTTTTTATATTTGATTTTTAGTATTTATTTTCGATTTTTCTTTATGAAAAAAATTTTTTTTCAGTGTACATTTTTTTTACAAAGCCTTTTTAGTTCTCTACAACTCCCCATATAAAGTTTTTTCTCTAAATGTAATGGTTTTTGAACTACGATTTTTCAAGTAAAATGTTGGAAAAAAACATACACCCATCTCAAAAGTTACTCTTGAATCCAAATAATCTTAACACCAGTGGATTTTTTTTTCAACATACCGAAGACGTGTACCAAGTTTCATCAAAATCGAAGATAGTTGAGTTTGGTGACCGACCGATTTGGCGTGGAATCAGTCTAGTGTTAACATAGCCGTACACAAATAATATTAACAACTTATGAACGATGCTTTTGAATTTCATAATCGTAACTTATAAATAATTTATTTTTGCACTGCGGTGTTCTTGTATGCCTTTAGCCTTTCTTTTTTACAAGTGTTGACATAGACCAGTGGTCAAATAATTGAATCGGTAACCTCAACGTCCAAGGTTCGATTATACACTCAGCGGAGGACATCATTATACACTCAGCGAAATAAACCTTCGATATTCATAAGTTTGCATTATGAATTTTTGCCTTAAGACCGTATGAATTTCATTAATTTGAAATAATAATGGCGTTACTTAAACCTGCGAAATTGATCTACAGATTGTAACATTTGTGCAATAAAATATATGCACATGATGCATAAATTATTGCAAATGAGCCATAAATAAATATTCAATGATCCATAAAACAACAAATAAGAAACTATAAACCCGCATAACGAAAAACAATTTGCTATATAGTTAAAACTACATTTCGAATGTAAGATATATTATCACGTTTTATGTTATTGTTATCGAATATTTTAATCTCATTTTCACCATACAACCTCTACACTAACACATTTTGTTAATGTTTGCCATATTGTCATTGAAAGGTTTTTTATTGTCTGCACTGGTTGTAGATTATATACCAACTGTTTGGCATAGAGTACAGCAAAAATTGTGTTCGTGAAAATTGCCATATTTTATGGTAACCTAACTTAACCGCCTATTCAGTATATTGTTATTTGGGCTTTTACCATCTGACATATTGTTAAAACTAGATAGGAGATTAGAAAAAAGGGGCCGATTCTCTTCGACTACAAGCTTCAAGGCACGGTAAAGAAACGTGCGGCTTACGTAAAAGATCTAGGAGTTATTCTGGATTCTCAGTTGACGTTCAAGCTTCACATCTCGTTCATCGTGGACAAGGCGTCCGGAGCTCTAGGCTTTATTTTTTGGATGGCTAAAGACTTCTCCGATATTTACTGCTTGAAGTCCATTAATTGCTCTTTGGTGCGAATGATTCTGGAGTATTGCTCTGCCGTTTGGAACCCGAGCTATATTAATGGCGGGAATAGAGTCGAATCTGTTCAACGCAGGTTTTCACGCTTCGCTTCGAGAAGGTTGCCTTGAAGAGATCCGTTTCGTATGTCGAGTTACGAGAGTCGTTGTGGATTGATCGGTCTTGCACCGCTTCGGTATCTTCGTAACACATCCAGGACTCTCTTCGTTGCAAACATTTGACAAGGTCTCGACAATGTTCGACTACCATGTCCCTCGGCACGTCATATTTTCTGGTATGCAGACCTTTATGAACAAGTGTGTTGTGGTTCGATATTTAAGTTTAAGTTTATTGCGCACATCATATTTTTATTATCATGATTGGGGCTATACTAAGCCTGTTGGTGTTGACTAAATAAATAAATAAGAATGTATGGGTATGAACCATACATTGTGCCTGTATTTTTACGTTTTGGTCACTATTTTTTAATTTTTTTTTGCCATAGATTGGGAAATTGATCAATAGCATTCCCAACTTCTTGAAAGTTGAGCACATTTGATAAGAAACTGACACTAAATAAAAATTTTATTCCGAAATTGCGAGTACTACGGAGAAAAGACATTTATCGTTCAACTACGTTTTTTCGTAGAACGTCCGATAAGAATGTTCTTAATCAATTCATAAGAGATTGATAATCTTTTGGCATGATCAACCAGTTGCTCAATCAGACACACTATGTTGTACAATATGACATAGTAGCCACGATTTGTTGTGCTCTACTCCAAGTGCTAGAAACACCAATATTGCCTGCTGAGCAGTTGTGGATTGAAGAACTTAGGGGGTAGAAACCGACGATGTTTATGATATCCGAAGTGTTAGCTTAGCGTCTCCAAACAAACAACTAATTCAAGCATTTGCCGGTATAATGCAAACAGAGAATATTTTGTGTAGTTAGGTCCACCGTGCGTTAGCTTGCCCGGCGTATGCCCGGCAAAATTTAAAAAAAAGGTATGGTAATGAGTTTGATCTAGTTCTTTACGTTCACGAGTGCTCTTTACTAAATTTATTGGGAAACATGTGTCGCCGTTGGTGGTCGTAAGAGAACGTAAGATTGCTAAAGTAAGTCAGCTTTCTGAAAAATTGCTAGTCTTCTTAAACGCGATCCTTCTTTACAGCAATATTTAAGCCGTATAGCTAAAGGAAAGTTGTTTTGCTGTTGGCTATATTTAGATCTAGAAATTAGAAGAAAAATTAGTATTTTCTATTTCATTCCAACTATCTTTGCTTATCTTGACAGATACGCTTATTTCGTCTACATTGTAGCAGACTTTTCAGGGTCACGTACTAAGAACTCGACTGGGTACAGTACACGACTCTGAAGAAGTCTGCACATTGTAAACGAAATACGCGTATCTGCCAAGATAAGCAAAGGTAGTTGAATTAAATGGAAAATACTAATTTTTCTTTGCGGAATCAACGACATACTTTTTATAGAAGGTAACTAATTCAGCAATTCATGATTGTCATTTTTCAAAAAAATATTTAGCATTGATTACTTTCTATTTTATTCATATTCCAACTCACCTTTACGTTTTTCATTCAATTATTTGTAAAGTATGCTAGCTCCCAAGCACTTTTTTCGATCTGTACTAAAGAATCTCTCGAAAGTTTTGAAATGGCGCTGTAAAAAATTAAAGAGAGTCGAGGCGTGAGAGAATCTCACATTGTTAGATTCGCTCTATTGAAAAACATCCTAGATAAACAGTACGCGTAATTCCTAGAAGCGCACAGACGTTTTTCTTAATATTTTGAAGAAAACTAAATAAAATTCAAACTAATTTATATATATATTTTTTTCATGTTTACGGTATGTATTTATTTTAATGCTTTCATAATCCTTCAAGGCATTATAATTTTTTGACATATTATTTGCTATATTGCGAAATTCCTATAAGCACGGTTGAATTATCAACATCTAGCTCAACCACTGCCTAGCCCTAACCTTGACTATCGATCATGCGTGTCATGAGTTGCGGAGCCGTTTGGGGCTACCGGACAGTGTTCACATTCCATTAACAGACGATATTATGGACAACAACTTCTTCTTTCAACCAGATAACGCTGCTATTAACGTGAGCAAGAAGTCTGGCATGGTTTTCCGAAACATACAGTTCCAGCTCGTAGTCCGGACCTGAATCCTATGGAAATTGATTTGCCAATAACCTTAAGTTGGAGCAAACGGTCAACAAATAAATATGCGCTTGTAAGAGTTTCCCCCAATGTATACAGGTTGTCTTCATTGAAAATTGCAACACACGCAATCAGCTAGAACTTTTCTTTGCCATTAGAATAAATGGTTTGAAAATTTGGGTTATTTTAATTGAAAATTGCGGATTTTTTTTTGCAATGGAGTCGCCAGAAGAAAGGATTCGAGACAAAAATCTTAACGCGATTTCACATCGTGCGTGCCAAAGCAAACAAGTTGGGAATCGTGAACTCTACCGTTTCGTCATACGTCACGATGAATACGAAGGTAGGATAGTAGAAACTTTTAGACGCAAACCGAACGCTTCTGTTCGGGATTTCCTAAAAGCTAACCTTGACCAAAAGTGGTGTGCAAAAGGTCAAAAATCGTGCTGGACTACGTAGGTCAAAGTCCAGAAGGCGTCAAATCGTAGCGACCATCATAATGTGGCAAAACCATAAGTACGCCAGTTTTTTCACGCAAATGCTGACAAAAAACTTGTGATGGATGATGACAAAAAGGCAGACTTTCAGCAGATTCCAGGTTAACAGTTCTACACCGCAAGAGACAAATTCGGTATCATAGATCACCAACAAAGCAAATATATGCCAAGGAGTTCATGGTTTGACAAGCGATTTCTACGTGCGGGATGTGGCAACGTGGCACCACTCGTGACGACTTCAATCATGATTGACCGAGTGTACGTAAAGGAATGTCTACGAAAACCTCTGCTTCCGTTGTTGAAATCTGCACAAGAGCCAATATTGTTTTTTCTGGCCTGATTGGTCACTACACACTCAAAACAGGTGCTGGAATGACATTAGCAAAATAAGGTAAACTTACACAAGGACCGTATTCCTCCAAACACCTCAGAGTTGAGACCAATCGTAAAATAATGGACTATTATGAAGCAGGAATTTCATTTTTCATTTTCATTTTCATTTTGCAGCACAGGGTGGGGCAGTAAGAGCGCAAGTCAATCCAAGGCTGATAGAGAAGGAGGGGTAATGGCTGACTCGCCACATGCAGGCTACATGATCGCCATGGGTGGGGATAAGGATTAGGTTGGGGGAGGGGTTTGTAGTGTCTTTGGATTGAGATGATTACGCTGCTACAAAATGGCCTGAAATGTTCAATTTGTATATTAATCGGTGCTAGTAGTGAGTGTTTTACCATAAATCTTTTTAAAGCATTTTGTAAATAATATAATTTGGATTTAGTATATACTTACTTGGTCCTGGCTATACTTCTCTTCCTGTGCTCCTGTGTCCATCTTCTTTCCCATTATTGATGTCAAGTTTGACTAGGGCAGCATTCAACTCTTGAAATCCGGAATGAACACTCGTTGCCTCACGGTGTTACGTTAGCCGCGTGTGTGGGGCTTGAGTTCCATCAGGTACTTCAATTTCACATCCGCTTGCGGTCAAGGTGGTTGCAAAACCGCGTGCAGAGAGTGAGTAACATAAAAATGAGAAGAAAAATATTTTAGTGAGATTATTGGTGATATTTTCATTACGATTTTTTGCTTTCCTGTCTAAAACGTTTGAGTCATTCTAAACTAACCATAAACGAAGAAAAAAAAAAAAAAAAAATTACAACCCTACAGTCTTACAGTCTACTCTACAACTTGGGATTTAGTTGCTATCCCAAATTAAAAATATTTCGAATAAGAACTAATTTGAAACATCTAAGAGAACTGGTCTACCTCCTATCTAGCGGGTTTAAAAAAAAAAAAAAAATTATCCTTTTTATAAATTCATAGTGTGGTATGAGGGATACAATCTCATCGCCTCGCATTACATCCACCTATGTGCCGTGTTTGAAATCTTTGAACTATACAAACAAGGAGGTACCTAGAAAACGATAACCCTAGGATATTGAGGATGATTCATCAAACACTGGTACTGATGTAAACCACATGGAAAGCTTTCACTTTTTTCAAACACTATTTTTAAAAAAAACCCCTTTGAGCGTAGTACAACGATTGTGATTGGGAAACCAGGAGAATCCAAAAACCAACACCTCACCCCCCAAAAAACAAAAAATAAAACCCCGAAACACCAATCCAAACCCTCGCCAGCGTACGCGAGCAAAACTCCCCCCAATTCCACCACGAGCCCACCCCCCGACAGACAGGCCCACCCCGTCCGCCACCCCAGACCCCAGACCCAGACCAGTCGAAGTCGAGTACTCGACACTAAAGAAGTCCGCAAGCAGCAGACGAAAGAGGCCCATCTACCAAAAGACAAGCCCACAGTAGAACCAAAAGGAATCCCGCCCGCGCCCACCAGCGAAAACCCGAACAAGCGCTTCAAGGCCTCCACCTCCATTCCCCAAAAGCGACCAAATGAAGTGTCAACCCTTAAACCCTCCTAGTCTCCCAATCACATGGAAAGGTTTATTCTACTGCTTCAAATGCTGTATCCTAAGCGGGCCCTCCGCGTCCCTATCTCTAATAAAGCAGCTTGTCCTCGTCCGTCTTAAGTATCACTTTTCTATGACTTTGTGCTTCACTTCGAACAGTAAGATAATTACCCCGATCAAAACATTCACCCTTTTCGAAGATTTTGCAATTACATTGACTTATTATACCATTATCAAACCAGGTATTTTGGTTATTCATTCCACAGAACATATGGATAAATAACAACATAAGCTGCCACGAAGATGAAAAGTGTACTTTTAGTCATTTCCTAAGATTGAAAGTAAGAAGTTTAAGAGTGAATTGCGGCCAGTATCACACCTGATGTTAGTGCTCTTTATATAAACGTTCTACGACGTGGCAGTGAATAAATGACTAGAATATGTGATACTTTCACTACTGGTCAAATTCTTGGTCTCACATGCATGTTTATAGCATGAGATAAGCCCTCTCACCGTCGACAAGGTGGAAAATTTGACCCACGAGAGGGTATTAGCAGCTATGAAACTACGCAAATATCCTCAGAATAGATCAAGAATTGAAGAAACCTTGGGTCAATGCACAAAATGTTCTACCAAACCCACAGAGGATGTTAAGAAAATAGTAAGGGCCTTTGGATTTGGAGCGCAACTGGAATAAAGTGAACTTGGCAAACCTTAGCAACGATGTTTTGTTTGATACTGCGAAAATTTCAAGATATGTTGTTAAAAGACCAATTTACGGCAAATCGCTTTGTGTGTTTATCAATTATAACGTTTACAAACTTTATAATAACAAGTTCCGGTTTCTGAGCATTGTTGATTGCGAAAGGATGCTTTCAATGAAGTGTAAATGGTTTAAATGAAGCTTGTTTGAGTTTGAGAGGGGAATCTTCACGCGCAATACCATGCTGGAAGTGGCTGCGTTCGATTCCCGAACTGCTCTAGGAATTTTTCGTAAAGGAAAATGTCTCGACTTCCTGAACTTGGGGTGATTCAAGTAAACCAACTTAGGTTAACATGATACAGCCATCAAAAACTCTCAATTGATAACTGTGGAAGTACATTTCGAACACTAAGGGCGTCTTCAACGGTGGTCCAAATCGTGGATGGGATTTAGTTTTTTAGACCAAACTAAATTTAAATTTTTATTCATATCGGATATATTTGCATCATTTTAAATCTGGTATATGTTTTGATCTATTCTTGGAGCAATTTGGAACAAGTAAAATACCGTTCCAAAACACTACATGCTGCTTGATGATACCAATTGATGAGTAAAATTTCAGCTTTTGAGCCGAAAAGGGGCAGTGTTTGGTGCGGGTGATGCTGGTGCCACAAGTTGCTCCCGATGCTAGCGAATTGCTTTTCGTTTCATTCCTGAATAACGAATGGTTCTCTTAGTTCCGGAAAACGCTGACTAGTTCGAAAAGAGGAAGCTCCCGGAATCGTGACTGTTTCAGATTTACCAGCCTTATTTTGCGTGGCGTGTGAGTCGAGACGGCTCTCTCTCTCGCATACGAGGTGACTCTCCGTGCAAATCAAAAGGAGAGTCACCTCACACGAGGCGACAATTGTCACTTCGTATGTGAGAGCGAGTCGTATTGACTCACGCGCCACGCAGAATTATCACAAGATCTTTGAGATACAGATTTAGGTTCCCAGAAGTTATTGGACGCCGAAATGTACCGGAAGGAATGCCTGCTGAAACGAATTCTGCCACTAATCCGAAAACACAAAGGCTCGTCACTGTTTTGGCCTGACTTGGTATCCTGCCACTATGCACGCGCCACCGTGGACTGGTATGAAGAGAATAATGTTCAATTTGTGGCGATGGCGATGAATCCTCCAAATTGTCCGCAAATAAGGCCCATTGAGAAATGTTGGTCTTTGATGAAAGGAACGCTGCGGAAGAAGGCTAGAGGAGCAGATGACATCATCAAACTCTAAAAAGACTGGGTAAACGTAAGCAAAACCATCGACGGATCGATTGTGTAAAACCTCATGTGGAACAACAACAAGAAGGTGCGAGAGCTGGCCAGATCTACGAAAAATTGAATGAATACTGATGTAATGAGCTTTTTTGAAGATCAATAAACAATGTAAATGAATTTGAGTTGCAAAATAATGGAAACATATTTAAATACAGCAATCTTTAAATGTACACGTAATTGACGACACAGTCCTTAGTGAAATTTGTCAAAGCAGCTGCATCAACTAAAGAGTTTATTCCCTGCCAACTTTTTTTCATTTAAGGTGAAACTGGAGGGAGTTTTCTCTTCATATAAACTATAGGTTAGGTTCAGGGTGGCCACACAATTTTTATTTACAAATTCCCGCATTTTTCCCGAATATTTGCCTAATTTTCTCGACTGGGAAAAGAAGATGAATAGATATTTTAGAAGTTTTTGAGGGAATGATTCAATCTGAATGTCTGACTTGTTTTATTTAGGAGCTGCAAATCGGGCTTCTTGTGTATTGCATAATCTGCTTTGATCTCTTATTTTGGAAACGAGAACAATTATCGCTTTATATAATTCATTGATCTTTCATGTTTCTAGAAGCATAAACATCGAAGTCTAAATAGTAAAGCATTCGAGGTTTTGAGTACGAAATAATGCAAGTGCTTTACCTGCCTATTGAACTTTTTGATTTCAACGTCGTGGACAGTTCGTAGATAACTCTCTGAGCTACCAAACTCTTTTCACATTAGTTCACCACCAGATACTTTCCATTTATTAAAAATCATCGCTCCATCGTCGCATTTTCGAGCAGAATGAGCAATTTTTTAATAAATGTTGTCAGTTTTGGCAGCTCCTTCTTGGAATGGCCAATCAGTTCTAGGACAGATTTGAAGATTTGATGAGTAGCTGCTTCAAAAAACCACATTAAAAAGATCGATGGTCGTTGCGGAATGCCAAAATGTTTTTGTCGGATTTTTTTGCAAATTCTCAGGCTTTCTAGATTGCCGATTTAGGGGCAAAACCGATTTTCCCACCAAGGGCTGACAAAAATCATGATCCGTTAATTCTATTTCAATTAACGATTTTGCTTTGACTCGAACACACGGGCTTAACAGTTTTCTCCACAGCAGCTCTAAGTAGTCCCGTCAAATCGTCAAAAAGAAACGAAGCCATAGGAGATTTGCTCTGGGAAACGACCATTGTTGCAGATATGATGACAAAATTCAGCTTTGGCCCCGGAAGCTTATCGTCTGCCCCATAAACCACAACAGCGAACACTTTCGATCGGAATACCGACGAAAAGCTCCGTTTGAAATTCGAAAGACTTTCCTTCAACTTTCTTTTTACCTGTTTCCTGACATTTTCCACAAATATTCTCATATGGAGCAACATTTTCTAAGATCTTCAATCTTCTAAGCGGCAGCAGAAAATGTTCTACATGCCAATCTGTTTGTCTTAGCCTCTTCTTCAAGGAATTCTGTACGGTATGCAAGCCGCAGCTAACAATGTTGAGTACTTCAAAACCAAGATCCCTGATCCCTGGCTCCAAGATCCCTGATTTCCCCAGTTAATTCTTTGAACGCCAGGCCGTTCAATTTGCTGCATTTGCAGAAAAACACTGTTTCATTCCGGTAATGAGATCGTTGGACCAAGTAGATGACAAAAACGCTACTCAAGTCATTTGCTTCCTTCCATCTAACAAAAGTTCCCGATGGCTTTTGAAATTCCCGACTTTTTCCTGTATATTTCCCGATACTTTTAGATTCTCGTTTCCGAGTCTGCACACCTGTAGGTTAATTACCACGTTTTTGAGACTAAACATCACCATCAAAACAAAATAAATAACGCTCTACAACCAATGGATGCAAACGATTCTGGAAAATTTCGACGACTGAAGTCCTAATAGTATTTGAGATTTGTGTTCAGAAAACTTCTCGAAGTGATAGGAACTTGATCCTGTTTGTCCTTAACTTGTTTGGTCTGCAAAAACTGAACCATGACTTGAAGTAGACGGCAAGGGAAAGTTTGACAGTTGTCACTAATTTCGTCGATCCAAACAGTTTTCAATCCGAAAAGCTAGGTATATAATTTGAACAGAACCTGAAACTGTCTAACGAATTACTTTTCCTGCAATTGATCCAGTCAAATCCGATTTAAACGAAAACCTTGCAATAATACATCATGAAAAATTCTTTCTAATGCTTCCAATCATTCCATTTATTTCAACGACCAAATTCCTGTCGATAGTTGATCAACATTCGACCGTAATTTATTCCCGCAAATATTTTGAAAGGACCACCCTCGTTCGAAAGCCATCATCTCGTTCCAAGTAGCAAAGGGACGTCCGATGGTGAATTTTTTTTTGTTGTATTCTCTTTTCGTTGAACCCATATGCATTGCCATCATCAAGCCCACCGTAACAATCGTCATCGTCATCATCATTCAGCTGTTTATCATCGCGCCGCGAGTTAGCGGTCGTATTTTGCCTTCAGAGATACACACTCGCCTACCCCTTCCATGCAATCGGTGCGTTAGTGTACTGTCAAAATGCATCCTTCCCAATCCCGTATTGAAACGAAAAAAACAAAAAGAGCGGTTGGTTTACTATGATTGCACTTACCATTTGCCTATTAGCGTAGTATCCAAGTAGTCGTTCTTAGAGCGGGGGTGCTACTCCAAAACCGGAACCGGTCTCTGCGTGGCGATGGCCGATTCGTGGTCTCTCTTGTGGAATAATGGAAAATTCCGCGTAAAGATGTCGGAGATTCGCTTCTGCAGTTTCAATACCACTCTTTGTCGATTCTTCACACTTGGCTGCTTGGAATTGGGCTTCGCTTCACGGAGCCAACCAACGAGACAATCTCGCGTACTCGGCACAATGCACACCACTTTTTTTTGATATATATTATTACAATAGGAGTTCTTCTTCGGTGCAGCAGCACCACACACGAAATAATTCGCTTGTTTTACTTTTGTTTAACGAAGCACTTTCACGGCGGAGAACGTCGTCGACGCGACAGCAGCACACACGGAACGGGCCGGAAATAATCCGACGGACACCACGGAGGAACGCACGCAATGACCGCTGCCTAGGCTACTACACAGAGAACGCGGGTTTAATCCGGCTGGAAAACCACTTCACGGACAGAAAGCACTGAAAAACTACAAAAGAAAACGCAAAATTGTGTATGGAAAGGCAGCTTCGAGCAGCGTCCGAACGGAAATCAACCTCTTTTTTCGCATTCGTCGAACAAGTTTTGAGGTTTTACTACACCAGTCACAGTGTGAGCTGAGTTAGAGGAGCAGAGCGAACGACGGCAATAAGCAAAGCAGCAGCAGTAGGCTGTGTGTACGATGGTGAATGTCACGTCGAGCAACACGCACACAGCTAGAGCGAAGAACGAACTGAACAGCGAGCGGTAGCACCAATACCGAGGGCTAGCGCGAACTCTTCTTGAAACTTGATGCTGTCAGTTTGGATGCGGGGTTGCCATTCGGTGGTGAATTTGCTTGACATCGATTCATTTTTCATGATTTTTCGAGAAATTTCAAAAACGATTCATCGATCACGATGTGATTAATTGAAAATGTTTTGTTTTTTAAACTTGCTGGCAACACTAAACAGCGCAGCCCCCGTTCGATCGCACCAACACAAGCCCACAACCCTTACAATTCGAAAGCCACCGCCATCGAAAATATTCGATCTGCTGGCTGCTGCTGCACGGAACGCGTTGTGCACACGTGTAGGTGAGTATGATTCAACCGAAACCAACATAACCTGACGATGGATGACAATGATCATCCGACTGTGAATTTGAACGTCCACCTCTTCTGCATACATATGCATGTTTTGTTTTATGCTATTTACCGCTTGCTACGATGGATGCGGTAAAGTGGCTTTTATGCCATAACCAAAGCATATGCCTTTGTTCTTCGTCGTCGTTGTCGTCCGAACGATTGCAGATGCTGTCATCTTTGATCCGTGCGCAACGAAACGAATGAGGAGGGCAACGAAGACAAACACAGGGGGTTATTTTTGACGTTTGGTCCTGCATGTTTTGCTTTATGCTTTTTCATGCTTCTTTGAAAGCTTAGCTTTAGCACATGGATAGTGTTCGAAGTGGTCAATGTCAACCACAACGCGGCCGCGGCAGCATGATTAATAATAGTCGAGGCTTGATCGTTTCTTTGCGTTCGAGAACTTTTTTGTTTGTCCCATAGCATGCCATAAACAAGGTTAGGTGTTTTTTGTTCGTAGAAAAAAGGGAACCATACGAGTCAGTAGGTACAATCTATCCGCAAATTCGCAGAATCCTATTTATCTGGCTGGTCGTTACGATCTATACAGTCGAGTTATTAGTACACGACACTGAAGAAGTCTGCACATTGTAGACGAAATACGCGTATCTGTCAAGATAAGCAATAAAGGTAGTAGGAATTAAATGGACAATACTTATTTTCTTTCTCATTTCTAGTTTTACAGATATTCCTTTAAACAGTTCACACTCTCTAGGATTCGATCTATATTTGTTAAAACTTCAAAAAAGTGTCCTTGGGGAACGTCCATTGAGTACGTCACGCAAAGGTTGACTGTTTTCTTACCCCCCCCCCCCCCCTTGTCACGTTTTTGTATGGACCTCCAATTTTTTTTATGCATCGTCACGTTTTCTCAAACCCCCCCTCCCCCTTACTGAGTGACGTAGTTGTTGGACCTTCCCTTACCGTGATAACGTTCTGCGCTATAAAAGGGTGTCCCACATCAAATTGCAACACAGAAAAAAACGCTGTAGAAAATTACCTAGCTGACCGATCCTTTTCAAACTCAGAGACAAAAAAATATAATCCATTAGTAAGCTTTTAGAAGAACATGGATTTCCGGAAAAACGGACGCGGTTGGTCAAAGCAACGTGTCATCGTCCGAGTATCAGGGACCGTCCGAGTATCAGGGACCGTCCGAGTCCCTTCGAATTTCGGGGAGAATTGCGGCAAGGTGATGGATTTTCGTGTTTGTTGTTTTACATTGCATTGGAGGGTGTGTTTTGAAGAGCTGGGATAGACACGGGTGGTACAATCTTAAGGAAGTCTGACCATCTTTTTAGCTTCGCCGACGACGTTGATATCGTAGCACGTAACTTTGACACGATGGCGGACACGTACATCATACTTAGAGGGTGTCCACGATGAAATTGCCACACACAAAATTGATTCGCAAAATTCGAGTTTTCATCCGATTGCCATCAAATTTTCAGGGATTGAGAAATAACTATTAAACTTCATTTTACCATTTTACTCGTATTTTATTTACAGTCCATACGCAAATGCCCGCACCTTGGCCTTAACCCCGGCCATAAGATTCTGCACAACCTGTGAATCAACCGTTTTTTTTGCATGTAAACCCATACTTTCTTCCAGTTCCTCGACTGTCTTCACTACCTTAGGTCGTTTAAGAAGGTGCTGCTTCATAATCGCCCAGTACTTCTCGATGGGGCGGAGCTCCGGAGTGTTGGGAGGGTTGAACATTTTCGGCACGAAATTGACCTTATTGTCCGCATACCACTTCAGCACGTCCTTGGAGTAGTGGCATGAGGCCAAATCCGGCCAGAAGATTGTTGGGACGTTGTGGGCCTTCAGGAGAGGAAGCAGCCGCTTCTGGAGGCACTCTTTTATGTACACCTGTCCGTTCATCGTGTCCTGGGTCACGAAAGGTGCACTCCGCTTCCCGCACGTGCAGATGGCTTGCCAAACCAGGAATTTCTTCGCAAATTTGGACATCTTCTGAGTGCGGACATGCTCCGGAACGCTGAACTTATCCTTGGCCGTGAAAAACAGGTTGCCGGGGATCTGTTTGAAGTCGGCCTTCACATATGTTTCGTCGTCCATGATGCAGCATTCAACTTTCGTCAGCATGTTGAGGTACAACTTCCTGGCACGGGTTTTGGCGGACTTGTTCTGCTTCTCGTCGCGATTAGGGGCCTTTTGTACCTTGAACGTTCGAAGCCCAGCCTTAGTTTTGGCCTTCTGGACAAAACTTCGGCTTAGGTGCAGCTTCTTAGCCACATCCCGAACGGAGGCGTTCGGATTTCGGTTGAAGGCCCCAACTACGCGGTTGTGATTTTTGGTGTTGTACGGAATACTTTTTCCTTCACTTCTGTTCTTCCGATCGGTGGTCAACCGTTCCTCGAACCGCTTAATCACTCGCGACACCGTGGAATTCGCGATTCCCAACGTTTTAGCGATGGAACGATGCGAGAGATCCTTGTTCTCGTGATGAATGCGCAAGATTTTATCACGCACGAGCTGTTCTTTCGACTCCATTTCCGCGAGTTTTGATCACAGGACTTGAAGTTTTGAACTTGCAGGATGTAAGTAATGCACTATGAACTAAATCCACCCAAATTTTCATTAAATTCTACCCAACGGTTAGAAAGTTAGAGCAATTTCATAGTGTGGCAATTTCATCGTGGACACCCTTAAGACTAAAGTTGGTAGGATTGGGCTTGTGATTCATGCGTTGAAAACAAAATTCATGAAGGGATGAAGCTCACGAGAAGACAATGTTAGCCTCCTACCACGATCGTTAAGATCGACGGTGATGAAATCGAAGTTGTAGACGAATTCACGGTGTATCTGGGCTCGTTGGTGACCGCCGATGAACGACATCAGCGGAGAAACAAAAGGCGCGGTAGCGGTAGTGCGCTGATTCAAAATTTTCCGGCAACCTGCCAATGGAAGTGAAGGTTGGAGTTTTTGAGGACTTGCGAATTATCTCAACAAGTTCATTCCTAGCATCTCTAGATGATCCGCTTAGAGAACAGAAAAAGAAGCCTTGGCCTTTTCCGTGGATATGTTTCAGTTCTACCTCTCGGGAACCAAATTTCAACTGCTGACGGATTGCAAAGCCCTGTTGTATTTGTTTACTCCGAGATTTCGCCCTTGTCCAAGGATCGAAAGGTGAGTTCTGAGGCTTCCGTGCCTCAGACTGGCGGAAGGAATTGCGGGAAAGGGATGCACCGTCAAAACTAATATTTGAACGGCGTATCAAAAGTCAGCTTCCTAAAGTTCCGAGTTTTGTTGATGATGCATCGGTTCAAGATTTCGATAGCGTTCAGAAGGAGAAGGGAAGGTTGAATTCGGAAAAGAAACTTCGAGTGGAGCCAAGCGCCATCCAAGAGGGTGATCGTGTATTTTTGAAGCGAATTGGAAAGGATCACAAATTGAAATCAGATTTTACCCCGGAGGAATTCCACGTTATAAAGAAAAAGGAATCCAACACAACGCTTTTTGGTGTCTGGGAAAGTGCCCCGGCGGAATATTATACATTTGAGAAAGGTTCCAGGTACCAGCCAGCCGATTCCTTTCCTGATGACGGAATTGAATCAACGGATACTGCAAATGACCAACAGTAGGAGGAAGTAGCAAGGAGCCCTATGCGAGTTGAGACGAGAAACAACACTGATCCAGCTAAACACCTGGAAAAGAATTTACGAGGTAAACGCAGGTGACGTAAACCCATAAGATACGACGACTACGTGCCTTACTACATCGAAGAAAAAAAGTAGTAGTTTGTAGTATCTGGCAGCACGGTAGAGTCCGCGGAAGTTATAATGTGAGGGGTTTAGCAACGCGCTTTATATGTGTTTCATGATGTGACAGGAGAGAGTTAAAGAACATGGAGAGATGAGCAGAAGACGCGAGGCGCAAAGGAGGTTATAAAAAAATGGTCCTCTCGAAAACCAAATAGAATTAAGGTTTTGATTTAATGAATATATCTGAGCGAATCGTTGATACTATATTTGGCATGAAAAAGAGAAACCCAGAACGCCATATTGGATGATTTTAATTCTGTTTACCACCATCAGCTGAGAAGCTGAGAAAAAATGGAATCAGATACATTTATAAAATAGGGTAAGCGTTGGAGTTAGAACATTAGCTATAATATGTTCTGTAGCGAGTTTTGCAGTTTACAACATACAGGGTGTCTACAAATTATCCGTACAGACTTTGTTGACATGCCTCAACCCAACCAAGCGGATTAAACTTGGCATACCTACATGGTTTAAATATCTTGATCGCTTGTCTTTATGCGCAGCGAGTTTGGTACATTTGTGATTTCTAACTCATTCAGATTGAAGCCGAATGAGTTGCGCTCAGGTTTAATTTAACTTTTTCTTAAAGGAAAAACTGTTGCAGTGATTGCGAAGACCCTGAATATGGAAAAATCTACAGTGAGTGGCGCAATAAAACGATACCAACAGCTTGGAACGCTAGATGACCACGTAGGTAGAGGAAAAAAGCGCACCGTTCGGATTCCACAAATGCGCGAGATTAATACCGACGACTAATCAAGCGAAATTCTTCGATTTCCATCGAAAGTTGTTGAAATAACTGGTAATTTCAAAATCTTCCGTTGGAATTCTAGTTCACGACAATTTGAAGCTTCAATCATATAAACTGTGCAAGATACTCGCAAACGAGATGACACCGTGAAAGCAAACAACCGGTTGAGAAAAGCTAAGGTTCTCTGATCCGCTCCTCAAAGGATACCGCTATCGGTCAGTGCTGTTCACCGATGAAACAGGTTTTCGCAATCAAAGCAGCACATCCACAAGCACGCAAAATGATCGGCAGTTGCTTCCTGTTACTTCCAAAAATCATCCCGCTTCTGTCATGGTTTGGGCTGGAATAACACATTCCGGCAGAACCCCCTTGTTCTTCATCGACAAGGCGATGAAAATGAATCAAGCGGTATATCAGAAGCTACTTACCGACACAGTAGCTTCTTGGGCATCGCAGTATTTCGGCAAAAATGAATGCTAGGGTTTTTTTTTCATTAGGGCGAATCTGCAATTCAAAGACTCTCTTTGATTACTTCCTCTTTCATTCATATTCCATTCCGCGTTACGTTTTTCATTAACGCTATTTGTGAAATTATGGTAGCCAGCACTGTTGTGTTTCTATCTGTACTAAAGAATCCCTCAAAAGATTTATAATGGCACTGTAATAAATGAAAGAGAGCGAGATAGGAGAGAGTCTCTCATTGTTAGATTCGCCCTTTTGAGAAAAAAAATCCTAGAATGGATTTTTAACAAGACTGCCGACGGCTCATGGAGCAAAATAAGCCTTTTAGTCTTTGCAAACGTAGTTTCCCAAGCTTTTTAACGAAAAATGAAAGGCCTTCTAGCTCGGATTTGATCTGATGGACTATTCCCATAAAACACTAGAACATCAAAAATCGTCTCTTTTTAAAGGTTTGGGAACAAATATCTGTCAGAAGAACTCGCAGCCATCGTGGATAACTTCCCGAAACGTTTGAAGGCGTACATCTCAACAGGAGGTGGCCATTTTGAAATGAACAAATAAAACTTGTACTTTGCAAACATATTGCTATAACAAACAAGGCATATTGATTTTTTAATCCAACAGTAAAGGATAGTTTTAACACCCTTTTTTTTTGTACGGATAATATTCGGACACCCTGTATGACGCAAAATCAAAACGAGGTAGGCTAAAGCCGTTCTGAGCAGATGTAGTGTGTGTGTGTGTGTGTGTGTGTGTGTGTGTGTGTGTGTGTGTGTGTGTGTGTGTGTGTGTGTGTGTGTGTGTGTGGTTTAACGTTGCTTTTACATAGTTGGTGTTAGTGCGTTCGTTCAAAACAATACTTGACAATTTGCTGTGCATAACTTGACGACAATTTATAAGGTGCATTTTTCCTTAACTAATTTAAAAAAAAGCGCTAAGAACGTGATAGGAACCGTTTCTGCTGTAATCATATTTCGATAAGTAATCACACAGTAATCACAAAGTGACACAAAGTCTCGTTGATTATTTTGAATCACGCTACCGTCCCCAGTCTTGTAGATCGGATATGTGCATCCTGCCGTAGAAAAGTGACCCGGCTCCAGCTGAATGGCTCTTCTGAGGTTATGGTGGTTTCTGAACCGGAAGATGAGATAAACTTGCAACAATCACCTTCGGCTGAAAGCATTACTAAGGAAAGAAACTTTAAAAGCATGAAGGATATTCTATCGCGACTTGGAATCCAAAACATCTGTGTTGAAGAGCTTCGACGAAAGGGTTCCCGATGTCCATTATTCAAACAAGCTATGAATTTTTTGAAACAAATGTTGCAGGTGAATTGTCCAGTATACTATCATAGACTAACTCTTAGACCAGGAGTCGCCTGAGGAGTTTGAAGACAATTTCAGCAGTTTACTCAACGGATTTTTACCTCATTTCTATATCACAGAGGTAAATGAAAACTTACTTATCGTAACAAATTTAGTACAGTAAGTACAATTTCATCAACAAGATTTGGAAATGAAAATAGAATTTTCATGCCAGTTCACTCAGAAAATGCCCTTGTGATGGAGTACCGGGACAATCAAACGTGCTTCACAGAAAAAAATAAAGAATTTTAACAGGCACGTTTAATACCAAGCCAAAGGAAGCGTAAACAACGAAATTATTTGCAATCTTTCATGCGCCATACAACAAAGTTTGCCATCTTTCATACAAGAGATTAGATTCAGGCGTTATCTGGGTTAAGTTTAGATTTAATATCCCATGAATTTCTGTCAACTCTAGCATTCCCTTTATATGCATTAGATTTCGCAGAAAATGACATGTTTCTTTCAAACTGTGTACTTACAAATGCAACATGTCCAAACAGAATAATTTGATCTGAATCAGCAAGAGTCGTTACAGTGCAGCTATGACTGAACTCCAGAAGCCTGCGACAATGGACCCCAGAGACGGCAACAACCGTAAGTATATGAAAAGACACGGCAGAAGCAACCACCTCGTCCGAACGACAAAGCCCAGCGTTGAACCAAGCAACCTCAACCAACTATCGCAGAACGAACCGGAAGTGAACCGGTATTCTACAATCGGGTAGGGGAGGGAGAGCATGAAGTAACCTCCCCCCTCCCCAGAATGGAAGTAGATGTCCGAGGGGATGAGAGTGGGACCAGCCACGTGTGTCATGCATCCTTGTTTTCTTCCTGGAATCGGATAGATATGCCAGACCCAACGCGTACGCCGTCAACAGCATCTTCGTCGTCGTCAGCGACAGTATCCAGTAGGCAATCTGCGAAATACGTGGTGTACGTGGCAATATCGGTGAACTCGAGCTACTCATTAGCAAACACGAACCGTCTATCATAGCGCTGCAGAAGACCAACGTTAACAACCACGGGATCGCTCCAGACTTTGCAGGCAAAAACTATACATTGCTTCTCCAGAACGGTAATTGACGGCATTGGCAACAAAAAGTGGGCCTTGCCATCCGTGGAGGGATTCCATTTGAACGCATTGATATCGACTGTGACCTTCATACCATTGCAGTTCGTATCCATCTTCCTACCCCATACGCAGCAACTTATGACAAACCAAACTGGATGACTTATTTGTACAATTGCCAGCGCCTTTGTTGTTACTTGGCGATTTCAATGCACATCAACCCGCCTGGGGATCAGTGATGCCGAATACATTGGGCCAAGACGACGCTACCGGAACAGTTGATAATCTTGAACGAAGGATCGCATACATGGGTGGACCCAGCAACCGGTATATCAACGGTTATAGATCTCTCGATCTGCTCAGAGGTGCTAGCGCCCTGGTTTACCTCTCGGACACTTCCAGATACACACAACAGTGATCACTTTCCAATTACGGTTTCGTCACCGGAATGCTCACAAATTAGAGCAAAGCGAAGAAGATGGCTCTACGACCAAGCAAACTGAACATCGTTTGAACAGTTGACTGCCCGGACGAGGAGATTAGTGTTGAGGAGTTCATCGATCCCGTGGTGGAATCCGGAGGTAGAAACGGCGATTAATATACGAAGAAAACGGTTTAGAGCACTGAAACGTAGCAGCGCAGCAGGCTCGAATACAGCGGATGTATAGAAACAGTTCCAGGAAGCGAGGGCAACAGCTAAAACAGCAGTGAAGGACGCTAAAGAACGATCATGGGAGGACTTTGTTGGAAGAATATCTCCAATTGGCACTACGGCAGGAATGTGACGAACGATGGACATCCTTAGAGGAAAGCGTCAGCACAGTAAGGCGGTTATCAGACAAACCGACG
>JASCZW010015025.1:0-21509 GCA_034211315.2 Aedes japonicus
ACGATAATTGGCCGCCCCTAACATGGAGAACAGACGCCATTATGAGCCACCCTTGACATGCAAGACAGATGCTCAGGTTGGTGAAGGCCTGGACTTTTATCCTTATAGCGGGGTGACTCGCTTCCACCGGGCTGCTTTCGGAAATTTGTGGGATTTTAGAAGAAACTCAACAGAGTCTAGCAACTGCTAAGAACAATGGCAATATTACCAATGATTTAACAGTTATTTTTATGGTGACAATAGCAGTGAAGATCATTGAATTTTTGTTGTATTTTTTATGCTAGATGGATTTTTTCCCATTTCTTACGCATGGAATCGAAACCTAGGCACTCCAGGACTCCCTCGGAAACTGTGAGCGTTGTTTCAGAAATTCGAATTGCCTTTTTTTAATGCGCCATGTCAATCGAAGATTCAAATCCATTACCAAACTTAAGCAGATAGAACACTACTGGGCTGCAACCAATAACAGCTAAACATGGCGAGAAGAAAGTCAGACTGACATCACGGAATATGGTTGATTGGCTGCAGACGCGAAGGACTCGCAGTGAGCGGCCATCGAGGAGTTTGAATCAGGCGAGCTACGTAATATTATCAGTGGCTAAGTTAGTTTGCCGGGAAAAGAGTGAGCCTTCTGATTGGCGAGGTGAGCCATTGCACGCTACGGTTTGGGCATCTGTAAGGTTCTCATTTCTAATAGTTGAGGACTTCGATTGACAAATAAGCCTGTAGTCAAAAATCTCGAAATTCCAACTGCCAAATCGATAACTGCCATTCTACTGTCCGTAGTCACCGCCAGATCGCCATCTTAACACCACGACAAGTCAGCCATCGCTGGATTTGCATTGACGCCGCGAGCGCTCGTCGGTGTCCAGTAAAATTTTCAAGATACGTGCCGGTAATCTCGTATACACTACAGACAAAAACACCATTGTGTTTCAAATAATTTGAAACTTGGAGCATCTCTTTTATTCCGCGAAGTTCCTACGGTTGCCCAGTAGTGCGCCGACCCTGTCACTACACACTACCAAAATCTCGTGTAAATTTCTGTCCCTGAGACCGACACATGCAAGCGTCCTTTAGCGCATAAGAATGTGTTCAAAGAGATGAGAAAATAAATTCAACCGAACACATCTTTTGTAAAATTGCGTATGTGTCAGCTTCAGGAGACATAATTTGACACGAAATCTTTTCTTACGTCCCCCAACTATTACATTCCCCTGACTTTACGTTCCCCGACTATTTACAAACATGGATTAGGTCTCGTGTAAAATCTCATACTTAAGTCGTGTAGCTCCAAGTCTCGCGCTGCTGAATATTGTCGGGAAAATCATCCAAGTGGCCAACTGCTTTCGTTTCCGCAAAGTTTGCTACTTTAAAAATAAATTATACGTACACACTACCAAAAATCTCGCGTAAATTTCTGTCCCTGAGACCGACACATGCAAGCGTCCTTTAGCGCATAAGAATGTGTTCAAAGAGATGAGAAAATAAATTCAACCGAACACATCTTTTGTAAAATTGCGTATGTGTCAGTTTCAGGAGACATAATTTGACACGAAATCTTTCTTTACGTCCCCCAACTATTACATTCCCCGACTTTACGTTCCCCGACTATTTACAAACATGGATTAGGTCTCGTGTAAAATTCATAATTTCTAAGTGTGTAGCTCCAAGTCTCGCGCTGCTGAATATTGTCGGGAAAATCATCCAAGTGGCCAACTGCTTTCGTTTTCGCAAACTTTGCTACTTTAAAAATAAATTATACGTACACACTACCAAAATCTCGTGTAAATTTCTGTCCCCTGAGACCGACACATGCAAGCGTCCTTTAGCGCATAAGAATGTGTTCAAAGAGATGAGAAAATAAATTCAACCGAACACATCTTTTGTAAAATTGCGTATGTGTCAGTTTCAGGAGACATAATTTGACACGAAATCTTTCTTTACGTCCCCCAACTATTACATTCCCCGACTTTACGTTCCCGACTATTTACAAACATGGATTAGGTCTCGTGTAAAATTCATAATTTCTAAGTGTGTACGCTATTTTAAAATATTTCGACAAAACTTTTTACCGTAGCTACTAAACGTAGATTTAAATATTTTACGAGAATAGATTTACAGTTATAACACATTGAAGATTTATGTTAGTCTCAAGAATTAAATCTTGATCTGGCAATAACGAATATGCGACCTTAGGCGGCCAATTATGCTTATACTCATATATCAATTTAGCGAGAGATGAAATTTCGATTGAAACTATCTAAAAGTGTAACGTTATTAAATAAAAATTAGACCCTTGGCGTTGAACTGGTTGGCATATCGTGCCGCAAGGTCAATAGGGACTCTGGTCAAGACCCGAAGCTGGGATGTCCGTCTCCATTGTGGAAATATCACATCAAGTAGTAATTTCCACCTGCTACAGAGGATCGTGTTCTTTGGAGGTTACATTGAGATTTTTACTTATTCCCATGATAGGTTCATAGTTGCTGTCCGGTTTGGGGTCATCTTCGCCTTATCGATCGATACATGATTTAAGTGAATATCATTGCGGGATATAGAGTAAATATTCATTTCTTTATCTTTCTTGCTGTTATAATATGGTAGTATATTATTGCAACAAAATTGGATTCAGGTTATCAAAATTTTGAATGTACTCTCTTTTGTATGATATTTCAGGTCTTCCAGGCGATCGCATTGTAAAATAATTTAAAATTTAAGATTATTTTTTTCTTCTCATGGCTGTCATACATTGTATAAATTTTGTGGCTCATAATGTATGCGCAAGTTTGTCTACAATTGCAACAAAACAGCAGTCGACACACATGTAATTTTTCAGTGTATATTTTAATAGAACGTTTGCATCCAAAAGAAATTGACAGACAAATAATTGTTTTTGATAAATTTCCCATGGAAGGGTTTCCGATTTAAGCATACTTGCAAAATGCTACGCCCTTGCAAGTCGGCCTCTCCGGCAGTTGGCATGGCGGACGAAAACATGCGTGTAGGCATGTTTTTCTGCTCCTTTCTTCGTTTTATTTATCAATTCCTCCTCAGTTTTCACGATAAAATTGTTGGAGTAGATCTTACGCTTCAGGTTGGCCCAGAAATTATCGATGGGACGCAGCAGGGGGACGTTGGCTGGGTTCGTCGACTTGGATACGATCGCTTTCGAGTAGTGGGCCGACGCCAGATCCGGCCAGAACACCGCGTCTCGTTGCCCTAATGGTATTTTTAGATGAAAGATGCAACTTTCGCAACCAGTCCGGAGCAAAAACAAGAGCGGCTTTGACATCCCTTTCTCGCTGATTATCAGCCACAGCAGCACCTTCTTGGGGAACTTGCGTGTGAAAATGAACTTCACCTCGGAGCTCAGCCTCCTTCGTGGGGGAAATAAGATACGAAGTGCGCCTGTCGGCCGGGTCAACCAGGGTGAGATAGGTCTCGTCGTCCATCACCACCGCCACATAGCCGGGAAAAATTGAGATGACCATCTTTATTCAGCCGCTGACACTGCGTCATTGCCTGCAGCTCCAACAGCTCGCATTTGGAAAACTGCCGAAGCCTAATCAAATAATGTTCCTGTGTTTGTAGACGATGAACGTCGAAAATAAATAAAGATTGATCATTTGTGCACTTAATCATGTTTGACCAATTTCTGACCGCTCTACCCTTCAACAAAACAACTCTCAGAGCAAAGAATATGTAAGCATTCATCTTTAATTCCTTGATTATCGAGATTATCTAGTCCTAGGTTGGTTTCTCTCCCGTCGTAGTCACTCAAATACCTTTTGGGTATTTTCGTAACTTATCCGGGGGTGTGAGATTCGAACTCGTGACTTTGGCGTGAGAGGTATGGATATTCACCTGTACGCGGAGTCACCACCTATGTTAGGATTCATCAAAAAGATTCACATTATTTTGAGGATTAACATATATCAATCACACTTTATATAGTGTGTAGATCCATTCACAAATATTGCTCTGTTGTTTGAGCTCACACAAAGCAACTTAGCATTAGTCAGTATAGAATCTGTACAGAAACTATTTTTATATTTGTTCTTAGAAATGTAGGCTGATATCCATTTCCTCTTCTTTCAGTATAAGTCTCGATGCATGTTAGTTGACATTGAAACACTGCATCAAAGACTGACAAAATGCCATGAACTCTTTGTTAATAATGGTATCTCGCAGCGTATAAATTCGGGAGCCTAAGAAAATTTGAACTTTTATGACAAGGGTTAGGAATTAGTTTCATGTCATGGCCTCAGACACCGATTTATGCAACGAATAGACGAATCAATAGAAAGATGAACAACTATAATGAATATTGTGAGATTATTAATATATTACGTGATATAGAGTATGTGGATATCAAAATGGCATGTACATTATTTCCAGTGAAAACTAGATGTATAGTTGCTGTATCAAGATATTTTATGTTACGTAATATAAGCAGGTAGTGTGAACATACTATAAGGCTGACATTAGGAAAAAATGCCAGATGCTCGATTCCCCGTACATACTAGGTTAATTTTTTTCAAATGTAAACGAAATAATTAAAATCAAATCAAAATCAAATGTCAAATATAGAAACAAATCCAATTATTTGACATTTGTATTATTCCAAACGGAGCTTGCAATAAGTTTGGAATACCGTGTTAGAACACAATTAGTAGACTTCCACTTTAAATAAGCTCTAGGATTCAATATGCATCTATCAAGGATTTGGTGTCTTCAACTCGATAATGAAGTAGTTTCATTAATGAAAGGGTCCTACTTACGGTTAAAAAGGGTTTGCCCTTTTCGATGTTAGCGTCTATAGTTATATTAGGTTATATAATCCTACAGGTTGCTAAAATATACTGGAAACCACTGCAGTTAAATGTACTAAGGAACGTCATTAATTACGTTACGCAAAAAGTAACTCTTTCTAACCCCCCACGTTTTTGTGTGGACCTTCAAATTGCTTTGTATGGATCGTCGCAACCCCGGGGGCGTGCGCACGAGAAATAATTAATGGACCTCTAGTTGCTTTTGGGGTGTTCTGGAAAATACAGATAAAGTGAACCGTCCTGATACAGTGATTATTCGGAAAGACCTTCCGGTCTTGTTTGTTGTTTTTCTTAAACTACGATAGTATTGCGTGCGCAGACTTGTCAATTCGTAAACACGCTAAGGTGTGAATAACCGATTTCGTTTAATTTAATTCAAGCCCTGTGCACGCTAAGAAAAGTACCCAACGGAAGTAGTTAGGTAGTAGCCAACTTTGGGTATAATCATGTTTACCTACGGTACCCAAAGTAAGTCACTTCTACCCAACGGTAGGTAAACATGATTATACCCAAAGTTAGTCTTCCTACACTTAACTGCTCCGCTGGGTACTTATTTTTAAGCGTGTTTCGCACGTTTGTACAACGCTTAGGTGTAAAGAATCGATTCTGTGTAATAATATCATCGTCTAGCCAACAAACCTTCTGCAGGCCTCTTCATTTGCCTCATTTCTACAGCGTGAATTTCTTGGTGAATTTCGAGATCTAACCAAGTTATTTAGAACATGCAAATACTGGTCATTTTCCAAAGTCTGTCAGCATTGTCGATGGAATACTATAAACAATAAAGCTAACACCCATTTAGACTTGATTTAACAAATGACGGTTTTTACCCCAAATCGTATTCGGATCGGAGTTGGCAGCACCCTCTCAGATTACACGAAGCTTTCTGGGTGTAGACCATGACTAGATAAGCCACTTTGCACACACTTTCTTCAATTTTTCTAGACTGTCTTTGAAAAGAGCTAAACTTTTGATCGATTTTTTTTTCAAATGTGTTTAATAAAACACATATCTTCGAAAAATGCTGTATGGGTGATAGACGATTAAAAAATAAATCAAGTTTAAGAAAATGTTTAGCAAAAATCCAAATGAGTCTCGTATACTCAAAAAACAAAAAAAATTCAAAGTCGATTTAAAAAACGCCATATTTGGATTTCCGTGAAATTTTGTTTCAAGATAGGTGTTTGCTGGCTGATGCAAATTTTGAAATGTTTGCCTAAGCTTGATCAGACGCCATGATTTGGGTCCTGATAGTCCCGCAAAAATTTGAACACATTTGGTTTTAATTTAGCTTTGCACACGCTATTCAAAGTTTGTATTAGAGGAAGCAAGTGTGTAGATCTCAATCATACGTTTCCCAGATCCCTAACACCTTGATATTATGTCCTTAAACCAAACCTAACTTAAGATTCATATAGTGTGTTTTTAAGCTATCCATTGCCGAAAGATACCTGACATGTAAATTTTATACAAAAATAGTTATTCCAACAAACATGTAAAATGCAAACTTTAGGCGTGATGTTTCATTCTTATTTTTGGCAACACGTCACCACGTATCCTAAATTCTGATCGTTCATTTCATAAAGTTAAGCTGCGTGCAAATTTGTGCTAGCGTTTGGGATCATATATAACAGCCACGCGGTGTATCGTATTAAGGATTCCGTCATGGGTCTATTATACAAGTCGAGGCCGAGTAATTCGACTCGTCTGAAGTCACTGTCGGCTCCCATACGTACTGTCGACAGTAGGTGTTGAGTTCGCTTCACGTATTTTGACAACAGTTGAGTCGAATTAAATTGGCTCGGCTCGAGATGTCAAATAGACCCTGCCTAATCCTCTTGTTATTTTCTTGTTAATCTAGCTCATAGAAATTGAAGAAACACATGGGTTGAATTTAACAGTCTTAGATGTACATTATTTATTTTATATGTATCCTTGAGTAAAGCATCGAATACGATTTCGGCACCACGGTCTGTTATCCCTGTCCTGTCCAATGCGGCCGTTACTTTCGAGGTAATGATATTCATTTTCTTGTGCGAGCGATCGTGGAAGAAGGAAGGAAGCAGGAAGGACGTCGTCTGCTACCTTTTCGCGGTTATTAACGTGAATTTCTATGTGATGCCTAAACATTCATGAATATATATTATCTATATAGAAAAATTGAACATACCATCTAAAAAGTGAATACATGATATGCCGTTACGTGTTCTTGAAACTCTTCAACATACAATTTAAAGGTGTTGGCAGGAGATTCCTGAACTTTGCTGCCGATCTAGTCCTGTTTTCCGCTTGTTGGAATCTAGACCTAAAAAATAACAATATTAAGCAAATTATTAGAAAAATAAGGAACCAAAAAGATTACCTCACCAGTGACCATACACTCGACTAATCTCCTTCTTAGTATGGTATTTACTTTCACCGTTGCATCTAAACTTTCGCTGACGGAAAGCTTTAGCATTTTCCGCTGATGGAAGAACACCTGAAGCACCTCTTTATTACTAGGAACTTAGCATGGAACAAAATTCGCTTTCACAGATCCAACTCAAAATATTTCGCGGTGGGAGCGAAGGGGCTTGGGAATATTGCAGTCCATTATGTTTTTCCATTTGACACCTTTTATAAACAAATTTTCCTCAACATGCTAGGTGAGTTTTCCGTCAGACGGTGTTGCCAAAAATAAGAATACAACATCATACTTAAAGTTTGTATTTTATGTCTTATTGAATAACTATTTTTGTATAAAATTTACATGTCAGGTATCTTCGGCATTTTGATAGTTGACTACTTACACTATATGAATCTATATTAGATTTGGTTTAAGGACATAATATCAAGATGTTAGGGATCTGGAAATGTATGATTGAGATTCTTCATACTAATTCCCATACAAATTTTGAGTAGCGTGTGCAAAGCCAAATTGAAACCAAATGTGTTCAAATTTGTTGGGGACTATCAGGACCCAAATCGGCGTCGATTAAGCTTAGGGAGCAAACATTTCCGAAATTTGCATCAGCCTACTGTTTATATTCCCTACCAACTTTTCATACATCACAAGATGGGCATTTTTAAGAAAACAAAGCTTTTCTTACAAATACTTTTTCATGATTGATTTTTTTCAGTGTATTTTGTTATCAAAAACTAAACCAGTGAAGGTCATAACCATCCCTGAATCCAATGAAACTCAATGTGTTAGGAGATTTTATGCTATTTATTCAATCATTTGGAAGGGTTTTAATGTTTGATCGCAATATGTATTGAATTTAACTTTTATATATTCATTTATTTATAATGTTTCATATGTACACATTTAGATTTTTTTACAGTATACTGTAATTTTTTACCGAATATGAAACAGCTGAACATTCGGTAATCGATTCGGTAGTTTTCAAGTTTTACAGTACGTCCAGTTAATTTAACTGAGCTGTCAAAATTTACCGAAACGTTCTGTAAATATTAACGAACGATTGTTAACCCGCGCTGTATCATTTTTACTGAAAATAACGTTAAAAATTTACAATTGCTCATCAAAATTTACAGATTCGTTTGTAAAAGTTTTTTTTGTTGATTTTCTTTCTTGCTTTCACCATTTATGATAATTAAGATAAATTTATATATATATTTTGCCATTTATTTTTGAATCATTGGTAATTATTAAGATTATGCTTCAAAAATGTACACTTCATTCAATGAAAGTTGGTCAATTGAGGCTTGCCAAAAAAGATTCCCCGTAGTTGTATGTTTTCCCACACCTTGAAAAACGCGGACATAAATGAGAAAAACTGGTTTGTGTCCGGGAACTGCTCACTAGTTTCTGAGGCGAAATACGGAGGAGCACCCACAGTCCGTGTCAGTTCAGGCTCTTTAGAGAATATAAATGCTGATAGCGCATTTGACATCGCGGGTATGTGCAATCAAAAAACGTGAAGTTTACTTGAATGTGACCCTTTTCAGTGTGCCAGTTAACATGGCGCCCGAGCCCCTCCACATACCCCGGGATCGGCTGACCATAGAAAAAACATACAATGGGTTCTTCTTGCTCCATCTGTATTTAATGAAATATAAAATACATTTTAATTTTACTTACGGAAAAGATTCTTCGCTCCTTCATCAAGGACTCTAATTTTGCCCAATATTTGTTCCATTTTCGGCACTTTCGGCTGCACCGCCAAAGAACAGAACTGGTGAACATTTGAACATTAAAATGGCAGCAAAGGTCGAGTTTTAGAGCATGGAAAAATTGACAATTTATTTGGTACTTGTTTGACAGTTTATTTTGAAAAAGAATAAATTTACAGTACATTTGTAATTTTTTTACAGTGTTGAGAAACTGTTATGATTTACAGTTTTGATCAGTATTTATTTTTACAATTTTCCCAAGTAGCACACTACGATCAGAATGAGTTGTAGTAACTTGATTATAACTTAGAAAGTCATATTTATGTTATCTCAACTGAATGGCAACTTGTGTGCTACTAGGGTTCGGTAGTTTTCTATAAATTACAGAAAATCCGTATTTTTTACTGCTGGAATTTTGTAAAATGTCATATTGTACAAAATTTTCGGTGAAATTACTTTTTACAGACCGAGTTTAGCAAAAAAAGTACCGAACATAATTTTGGAAATTTTGTGTGTACATATTATGAAATTTGTCTTAGAACTATTTTTAAACATATTCTTTTCTATTGTTTTTACAGATCATGATAAATATGTTTGGTTCATCTCCTGAACTAGAATACCTTTTTGCCTCTACTTTGTCACCAGAAATACAGTATGTGAAATAAGTATATCCACCCCTGCTTCAAATTTACAATTTTCTTGTTATCGATTCAAATATAAAATGGGCGTTGTTATGCATTTGGTCCATTATATAGTACCAATCATTATACCATTACATGTACTTGAATTAATCTTGCTCTTGAAAATCTATGCCAAGATCAATAGAAAAGGGAAGTAAAACAGCAAAAAAAGTTTATCCACCCAAACATGCTCAGTACCATTTTGCAGTGTATTGAGCGGTTCCTGTCACTTTTTCGAATGTAAACATTGCATACAGTTATCCTTCCGTAGTGTAGAAGCTTTCGTGCTTCAAATTTGAGTTCTCGTGTTTCGAAATGTCTAAAAACGCACAAATTTCGCTGAGTATCCGAAAACTTATCATAGAGCATCACAAGTGCGGTAAAAGCTACCGTCAAATTGCTAATATCGTTCTGATACGTAAAGATACGGTTGCCAAAATTGTTCAAAAAGAGTGGTTCTTTCACACCAGAAAAGCGATCAGGGCGACCGACGAAGACAAGTTCCCGGAGTGACAAGGCTATCGTCAGAAAGGCGGAACAAGAGCGAGGTTTGTCTGCTCCAAAAATTGCAAAGCAAGTTGAGAGTAAATTGTTTATCCATGTGACACCTCAAACAATCCGAAATCAATTGCATCTACAAGGTCTGGAGGGTATAGTGGCAATTAAGAAACCATGGTTGTCAGCTAAAAACATTAGAAAACGATTGAAGTGAGCTCGAGATCATATTACATGGACAGTTGATGATTGGAGAAAGGTCATTTGGTCAGACGAGACTAAAATAATGCTATTTGGGTCTGATGGTATCACACGAAAATGGCGCAGAACCGGTGAAAGTCTGAAAACCCAGTGTTTAAAGCCTACAGTCAAACATGATGGAGATGAGTTATTCAACATCATTAATTTTCAACCAACTTAACTAGCTTTTATCATTTTCTGTGCAGGCAGAGTCATGGTTTGGGGCTCGATGGCTTCGTCTGGCGTTGGAGAACTCGAATTCATTGACAGAATAATGATAAAGGAGGTTTATCTGGACATACTGAAACGAAAACTTTCAGCAAGTGCACAAAAACTGAAGCTGGGCCGGAGATACACGTTCCAGCAAGATGGGGATCCAAAGCACACATCGAAGCTGGTATCCCAATGGTTTAAGGAAAAGAAAATCAATGTTTTGGAGTGGCCTGACCTTAATCCAATAGAACATCTCTGGTCTATTTTGAAAATTAAGGTTCAGGAACACAAATCATCAAGCATTCAGCAATTACGACAAGTTGTTGTAACTGAATGGGACAAAATCACACCAGAAACGACTGCTATGCTTGTCCAGTCAATGCCACGACGATGTCAAGCTGTCCTTGAAGCCAAGGGAGGTCACACGAAATATTGAATGATTTTCAGGATTATGGTGGATATACTTTTTTTGCATTATTTTTTATCGTTTTCTTATATATTTGGTCTCAGACACGAATAGTTCGTGCTTTTACATCAAATTATCGTTATTTGACTTTCTTTGTATCCCTTGAGAAATAAACTTAATGTTAAAAATCGTTTTTCAATGTTTTTTGTGGATTATTTGAAGCAAATGTGCCAAGTGAGAAGGGGTGGATAACCTTTTTTTACATACTGTAGGTAAAAAATTGTGGAATTTCTGAGAGCCTGGTACTGTTTAGGAGTTATTATATATTTCTTCGAGTTTATAAGTTTTATAGGGATATTGTCACATTTCATGTTAACAAAACATGATTCCCTCCCCCCATTGGTATTAACTTCGGGGAAGTGCACCATGCTTAATTTATCAGCTTTGATAGGAAAGTGCACTTGTTATTTAGTTTTGAATTGAACAATTACATAGTTGTAAATAGTTAGTTACAAAATAAAACAAGTATTAAAACTGGTATTTATGTGATAGAAGAACACTTTTATAATGGTGCAATTTTACTTTTCTGAACTTGAAAATGATGTTTCAAGCATTTTATTACGCTTGGCTGTGTATTTTTAATATAGATATGTCGTGTTGGTGGAAGTACTTGCTTGTGATTCTGTGCGTGGTTATATTGTAGTTAAAATGCATGTGTAAAAAAGTGTAAAATTCATGTATATAAGGTATTTAATAAAAGAAAGTCATTCACTTGCCCTGATGACACACCTACACATACACCGAGGGATCTTATCGAGATTTTCAAACCCTTCTTTGGGTACTTTCGTAATTTGCCGGAGGTAAAATTCGAATTGGGGACATTGGTGTAAGAGTTATGGATGATACCAACTACGCCGAGGTCTTTCCCGCAATTTTTAGATTTGTTGACAAAATAATCGAAGACAAAAGTAAACTGGAAAGTAGTGCATTCTATTTTAAGATTGCCATCAACAAAGATGCAATACTCGATTACTATTTCAAACAGTCGTATCTGATTTTGCAAACGAAGAGGGGGAGTAAAATCTTAACATTAAATTCTTGAAATCCTTAGCACTTTCATGCATACTAGGGCACCCAACACAAGGAACAACATTTCCCTATAATGATGGTGATGCTACATTCCATGAGTGTGCTAAGAGTTTTGAGAAGTTTACGATTGAATCTTACATCCCCTTTTTGTTTACCAAATCAGATACTTCTTTTTGAAAAAGTACTCAAGAATAACTAAATAAGGAATCATAATTCATTGGGTAAACTGGTTGTTCTATTAGTTTTTTTTTAATTTGAAATTAATTCCTCCGTATGATTTATGAAGCTTCAACCTAAATTGAAAAATAACATTTAAATATGACCAATCATGTCTGGCGCTAAATAAACGTTGTTTCAAATCTCATATCTATCACTCAATAATATAATCGTGTCTGCGTGATTCTACCGTCATTCCCTCTATCAATTAGATATATGCAAATGAATGCCATAATCTGAATTACTAACAACTGTCATCGAGTCCGACACGCGATCGATGTAATTACTCACGCCGGCACACACATTTCACGCCCAGTAGATGGTTGCACTTATTTGCCAAACTGTCACACTAAATATGTTAACTGTCAGCGTCGTCGCTGCCGTGGAGTAAATTAGTTGTCCATTCGCAATCCCCACTACTCCCACAGCGGAACTGCTGGATTAATTAATCGCTCTCGTGATCCTACGGCCCGGAGAACAAAGGAATCGTCCCAATATGTGAACTTCCGTCGTAAAGTACATCTTCAGTTGTCTTATTCGGACCGGCCCGTGCGGCATTTTCACACAAAGACAGTAGAAGTTCCTATCTCAAGGAGATGTGCTCGGAAATGCGGACCAGGGTCCGTCTTTAATTAAATTGCCTCACACACACACTGCCTCCCGATGGTTGTTTTGCTCTGCTACCGCTTAACTAGAAGTCCGTTGGGCCATTCGCAATAGCCATTCTTGCTTAGACTCATATTCTCTTAATCAACACTGCGTGAACCCAATCGTAAATATTAATCTTAATTGGAAATCTCGATAAGAGTGCTTTTCGGCTGTGGGCACAGAAATTGAAAAATAAATGTGTGTATACTCAAACTGAACACGACATGCGATACGCCCCTTGGTCTGCTGAAGCCATCAAACAGCTTCATTGCATCGGATTGAGGGATTTAGACTTGAGAAGAAGTTTACCATGTATCTAGTTTGGAATATTAGAAGAATTTAATGAGGGCGCCCCGAAGGATCAATGTATTTCACTGTCAATTAAGCTTATCCTTATTCCTAAGGCGGGCGTTTATCGAAAACGAAGTCATGCTGCTGCTTTCAGAAGACAAAGTTTCGGAAAGAGTTTTCATTAGTTCCTATCATCAATTTTCGATATCCTTTATGAAAAGTGTATCATGTGCACCCGTAAATCTCCCAGACTTGGTTTGCTTGTGACAAAAACAGCAATATACGATAAAAAACCTGCTTTGTAAGTCTGTCAACAAGTATAAACAGATTTTCAGATTGATTTTGCAGTTAATCCCATCCCAGGAATAGGATAACATTTCCCAGAAGACAACCTACGTACCTGGAAGTAGTGCAATCGCAACGTGAAGCAATCGAGAGGAAAACACATCGCTTTGCCGCCTGTGTCTGCGAAATTGGAATCTGGATCTGTGTGGGAGCTGTACTTTCTGGGTTGACGTATGAAGAAGAGGTAACCCGTAAATCTTCATTGAGCGGCTGCCAGTCAATAAAGTACACTTGATGCAATTTTCCTGGTGTATGCATGCAGAGTTAAATTATGCACATATCTACTGGAGCAGCACTGCTGAAAGTTGTTTTGATATGTGAACCATCCCTCGGGGATCTCGCTGCTAGCTTTCAGTGCTAATATCCGCTGGGTTAGTTGGAAGGAATCAAAATAACAACAAGCAGACGAGGAGAAACAAGTAACAGGAACCATGCAGATGTGCGGGTGTGGGTGTTTAGGTAACTCCTGGTCCTATATATGTACAACACACATAAAATTGCCGGCGACTGGAACGTGCGATGGTGAGTAAACACAGAAGAACGGATGTCTCGCTGTGTCAATTGGCGTGTAATTGAAGAAGTACGTTTGAATATTTCATATGGTTTATAAAACATGTCTGGGAGAGGAAAAAAACAACAACAGTACACTTTTATAGGCGGATAACGGTGCATCAATTACAATTGATAAATATTCCGACGAGCAATTTGAGATGCCATAAGCTGCTATCTTGAAGGGTGCTAAGAATATGACTTTGAACGTATACAGTGCAGGAAATTTAAACGCAGAGCGTCATTATTATAAAATTTGTAGATCAAAAACAAATGTTTGCATTAAAATAAATGGACTGTTTTCGGATGTTAATAAAAAAAAAAAGCTTAGACAGATAATTGCGATAAATTTTACGCCCTTACGAGCGACCTTCCGGCAGTTAACCGGAACATTTTCCATGGCAGACGAAAACTTGCATGTTTTGGAGTTCTTCCTTCGTTTTATTTATCAATTCCTCCTCAGTTTTCATGACAAAATTGTTGGAGTAGATCTTACGCTTCAGGTTGGCCCAGAATTTCTCGTTCGAACGCAGCTGGGGGACGTTGGGCGGATTCGCCAACTTGGCTACCACATCGATATTCAGCCGCTCCATCTCCTCCAACGATCGCGTAGTGGGCCGACGCCACATCCGGTCAGAACACCGCGTCTTCGCCCTTATGGTATTTCTTGATGAACGAAGCAACGTCCGGCAGGCATTTCATACTTTAAATTTCCCCGTTCACGGCCAGTCCGGAGTGAAAGAAGAGTGGCTTTGACATCCCCTTCTCGCTGATTGTCAGCCACAGCAGCACCTTCTTGGGGAACTTGGTGTGTGAAATGAACTTAACCTCGGAGCTCACACTCTTCGTTGTAGGGGGAAGTAAAATACGAAGTGCCCTGTCAGTCGTTGCCATCCAGGGAGAGATAGGTCTCGTCGTACATCACCCCCACCACGTCGCGATTCACCGGGAAAATCGAGTTGGCCATCTTATTCAGAAGCTGCCCCTGCGTTGCAGCATGCAGCTCCGAAACCAGTGTCCGCGACTTCTGCTTTCTGACATGTATGTTCATGTTCGCCAGTTACTTTTTCACTGTTTGGCCGTCCGGAACCAGGCTTTCTATCGATGTTCTGATTGTTGTCTCACAGTACCAAGATGCTGTAGATGCCGGAACGGGCGTATCCGGTGTCCTCAAAGTGCCGCACGAAGTTCCGTTTTCAACGCGGCGGGGTGCCGTTCTTTGAATGCGCACACTTCTGAACGGAGTTGCTTCATTGTTTTTGCAATCACAGTTAGAGTACGACTGATAGAGCTTTCAAATTTTGTCTGTTGACACATGGGTTACTATGATTGATGCTGCATGGGTAGTTTTGTCAGTACGGGTGAAGGTTAACCCATGAAAATTCGGCAATTTTGTTCATTTTTTTAATGCAAACGTTAGTATGATGTAGTCACTTTCGCACCTAACGACATGAACCCCCAACGCACTGGAACTAAGGCTCATCGAAAAATACTTGGCTATTATGAAGCAGAGCACTACTAAGGCATCCCAAGGAGGTCAAATCTGAAAGAGACATGACGAAAAGTGGGTTTCCGTGCAGAACCAGCTGCAGCCAGATGTTGTATAGAACCAAATGAGTGGAGTTCAGCGTTAGTTTATGGTACTGAAGTATGAATGAAATAAATATGCCAAAAGCTTACTAATGGGTTATATTTTATTGCTTGAAAGTTTGAAAAGGTTCGGTCAACTAGGTAATTTTGTACAGAGTTCTTTTCGTGATACAATTTGGTGTGAGAAACCGGTGGAACCAACCACCAGGTGGCAGTATAATAGCAGGAAAAATCGGTGAACTTTGTCTCATTTCTTAAATGCAAGCGTTATTTGTTATGTTTCTCATATTTCAAATGATTAGACGTCTATATTGAAATGGGATTTAGTCCCAGTTGTTTCGTGTCCTTACATGCGACAAAGTAACAAATTCTGTGCGCTGACTCTAATGGAAACATTCGAATCTTTGTAACCAGCGCAGTAAAAAAGTAAATTTATTCATATATAAGAAAAAAAATAGAATATAAAATAGGTTTCAGAAGTTTTTCAAGTCTACATAAATATTTCAACTAGGAAAAATATAGGTATGGTAAAGGACACAATGATGATCTAGATCATCCAAAGTGTCCTTGAGCTCAGATCTTGATGCTGAATATGATTTTACAAGGAGGTTTAGATTGTTTTGACCGTACTTCTTAGCATTAAAAGCTACAAGGAAATCCTAACACCGTTGCAGACATATTAACGTATACTCAGAACATCTACGGTACTCCAAATTGCTTGTGAGTTCAGGTCTTGGTATTTGGCATAATCAACAAGGCAATTTACGGGGTATCCATCGTAGTAATGGGTTGGTAAAAAGCTCACTTTGAACGTCATTGCACAGTTATATTCATTTAACAGTACTCTCAAATTATTCTGGAGCTCAGATGTTGTTGTTTCACACCCGTCTTAATCATGTAGAACATCAAGATCTGAACTCAAGGATAGCTTGGAGTACCTTATGTATTCTAGAAATATCGAAACTTATATATTACGACATCAAGATCTGAACTCAAGGATAGCTTTGAGAACCTTATATATCCTAGAAACACTTAAACATGTCTATTACAGCGTGACCATGTTCAGTGGGGCTAATTAAACTCACAAGTGAGGTGAAGACGTTGTAAATCTCCATTTTGATCATGTAGATTATCAAGATCTAAACTCAAGGATTGTTTGCAAGGTCTAAGGCCTGTACTAAAAAATGCACAATTTTTATCAGTGTGTAATTTTTTTGTCCGTGGAGTAAAAATTGATGAAAATCGGTGTATAACTAGGAGTTATTGTTTACATGTGCAAAATGTCATAACATTCGGTTCAGTGGTTATTGAGATGTCATCGAAACAAGAAGAAAATCGCCAAAGAATTTTGCACGCCGTCATGGAAAATCCGACTGCGACCATGAGATGGATCGGAAGACAACTGGGTTTCACCCATACAACTGAGTTTCATCACCCATACAACTGTGTTTCGGGTGGTAAAATCGTTTAAGGAGTCCCAGACGACCGAGTGGCGGGCTGGAAGTGGAAGAAAATCGAATACAGCTGATCCTGTGAAGGCCCGGAAGGATTTGGATTATATCAAGTGTAATCCGAACCTTTCGATTCGCGACGCGTCCCTGAAGGCACAGTGTTCCGGCTGGTTTGTTCAGCAAACCACGAAACGAGCTGGGCTTCGTGTATTCAAGGTCCGCAAGGCACCGAACCGGCGTGATCAACAAAACACGGTGGCCAAATCCGGCGCAAGCAAGCTGTATCGAGAGTGGTTAACGAAACCGATGTGTATGATTATGAATGACGAAACCTACATCAAGACAGACGCAAAGCAGATACCGAGGCTGGAGTTCTATGTTGCCAAATCACGGTTTGATGTTCCGGAAGGCATAAGGAAGAAGGAAGTGGACAAGTTCGTCAAAAAATACTTGCTCTGACAGGCCATATGCCAACGCGGCCATATGAGTAAACCGTACATCGCAACGGGTACAATCAACAGCGAAATTTACCGCCCCGAGTGCCTCCAGAAGCGTGTGTTGCCCTTTCTGCGGTCTCACGGAGGCGAGACATTATTTTGGCCGGACCTTGCATCATGCCATTACGCACGATCGACATTGGTTGGAACAGTGACAATAACGTTGTTTTTGTACCAAAAACCGCCAACCCCCCAATTTCACTAGAGATTCGTCCGATGGAAAGATTTTGGGCCATAATCCAGACCAAAGTTCGAAAATCGTTCAAGGTGCTTAAGAACGAGCTGGAGTTGAAGAAAGAATGGATGGAACTGACCAAAAAGTCAGCTCCACCATTGCACAAAATGTAATGAGAGGTCTTAAGGGAAAGATACGGGCTGTCAGCGATGGAAATGAAATTGAATAAAGTAACTATGCCGAAAGTTTCAAGAAAATCCGACTTAAAATTAATTTTTGGTGAACACTTTTGCTTGATGATTTTTTTCGAGTACAGGCCGTAGAACAACTTTAAAAAAGAAGAATTTGTTTATAATTCAAATGTTTTTTTTCATTTGTTCAAGGATGTAAACCATATATTTTATTGAAATAGGGTGAAGACAAAATCCGAATTGATCGGTTAAACATTGCGTGCAGTCAGCTTAAAAAATAAATGAGTTTGTGTAAATTGAGGAAAAATAAATTTTGGGGAGACATTAAAGGCCTAGTTTGAAGATTAGAAGGCTGTGTAGGATTCAGATAAAGTGTCACCACCTTGTAAAGTTGACGTCATATTCCTTTGGCTGAGTGACGGAGAGGAAGAATGAACGTGGCAACGTCGCGAGAGAAAAACGGTCAGGACGGGGAGAAGTGACGGGGACAGCGTTCGCGTGTTAGAATAAAGAATAATAATTTGAGTACGAATTAAAGACCGAATCTTATATATTAGATCCGAAGTGTCCCTTATAGGCTGTGGAGCCACTCTTCTCTTCTCTCGTCATAATTGGAAGTGTACCAAAGTGCTCCTAAACGGGTTTTACTCACGGGTGTTAAAATTATCTGTACATTTCCGATCGAATTTTGTAGGAACTTTAGTATCAGAAAATAAAGAAAGAGTCCGCTTTGACGCGAGTGAATTGATAGACATTATTGCCGTTCTACGTGAAAAAAAATAGTAAAATGAGTTTTGAAGTTTGTTTAAGAGGCGCCCAATTTCGAAGGATATTGATTTTTGGCAGTGAACAAATCTTTAAAATATAAATTAGACAAGTGCAAGAAGAAAACAGCCACTTGCTTGTCAGAACCTACGAACAGAAGCCAACACGCACACACGCATGCAAAGCTTGGACATGATTACAAGTATACATTCACCTTGACCCGTCGTCGCACTGGTTGCATAATTAATGGGTGGTTTAGCAAAGCTTGTTTTATTTATAAATTGCATCGATTCCGTCGAAAGTGCATGAATTTAATAACGAATCGAAATTTAACTTTTTGTTTTTTTCGAGTGAACAAGCTATTTTAATATTGGGAGTGGTCATTCGTGAGATCAATCTGTTTATAAATATATAAAAAAAATTGTTAAATAATGTTAAATACGTGCCTGGTATGGCAGTGTTTTTTAGTACTCTATCCAAATGATATCGTTGATGTTTACATGCGGGTTTACTGTAGGTAAAAGTGAGTTGCAAGATCTGCAATCTATTGGCAAACTCTGCTGCAAACTATTTTTTCGCTGATGTATCAGTTAAATTTAAATTGCTCTACTGTGCGGATCTCAACAAAAGAAACGAAATACCTCTAGCTGAACTAAGTGTGTTGAACTGAGTTCTCGAAAGCAGTCGTGCTCTTAATGTAAATTTTGAGTGATGAAGCCTGGTAAGCTGTTCTCTTGAAAACACATATTTCTAAAATTGATCCTTGGAATACCTTCCTAGGCCATTCGAATGGCATTATTGCATGAAATACGTTCGTGACTCTACGTCAAACAATTGAACTGCTGCACAAATGCTGCAAGCGGTGAAAATGCAACCATTCTCACGATCGCCACATCACACGAACCATTCCACCACAACCTCAGCGGGAGCACTAAAATGGGGTTCTCACCGGCGTCGGTGCGCATTTTCTCCGCTCCTGACTGGTAAGTATCGATATTCCCACAGCGTAAAATAGTGGAAAAGTTACACGCCAATTCAGTGCACTTCCATACCTACTGGTCGGGGTGCCATCAAATATGAATACAAAGTGGTGGAAATCAAGTTATACACTTCAGAGCGGTTCAGTGGAAGTGCATCAAGCCCCCATAAAATAGGGGGTGGGGGGAGGCTCAAATATGTGTGCAATTGTTGGTTACTAAAATGCATAAAGTTTATGGGGTTGACAAAACTGCATGCACGTTGGACTCATGCATATGCAATGTACATAGAAGGACTGAGGGCATTAGGCGCTGCTTTGATTAAATGAACAGTGCGTTTGATTGCAGCTTGTACGCTGGCTGGGGTTGTATACAAAAAAAAAGAAATGTTTTCCATTTAAGGGTTAACTTTAAAGCATGCGTTCATGGTAACTAATGCCAAAAACAACGTGTTTCTTCTTGTGAGCGTAGCAGAATTTCTTGTTTTTATAATACATATACTGAACTACTGTAAAAAGTTGGATTCAATTCGATAACTATAGCGGATTCACCAATCAATCTAAAGTGCCGCTACAATTATTGGGTCACCCTTTACTAATCATACCGCAAAGCCTCCAGAACCAGTAAAACAAAACACGACAATTTTAATGAAGAAAACTGTTCCCATCCAACGCCGAGCATCATCGATAAATAAGACATTGGAATAATACAAACAGACGAAACCAAATTCCATGTGATATGTTTATTTTCGCTCCCACTTGCCACCCCAACCCTCTACATTATAGGCCCCGCTGTCGTAAAAGTGCACCGCATCACTTTGATGCACTCAATTAAAGGCGATGGCAATAATTTTCGACGGTCGTCCGATCAAACCGTCGTTGTTCCAAGGCGGAATGGATCGACGGGAATATTTACATAATTTCTTCACGAGCTTCCACTAATAGTCGCAGTGGCAGTGATAAATGCCATATCGACAGGGAAACTTGCTAGATAATTTGTATCTTTTTATTCGTGATATGGGCCTGCCGATTATTCACAGGTGGATCGCTCGGGGGTGACGTGGATTGATTAGCTTTTTTTTTAAACATTTAAAGAAAGCCGATATGATACAGTCAGGTACAAAACAGATAGCTTTGATCAGGCATAGGGGAAACGCTCCAATAGTATCGGTACGTTAGCGGCGTTAGTGTGCACAACTATTAGAAGACTAATTTTTCTACGTACCACAACTATTGGAGCGTTTAACCTATTTGTATTGAACTATAATGGAAATTATAATTTTAATTTGATAGATTCTTTAGTGCGTAGCACCCAAAGAATCTGTTTAAAGACATTTCGACAAAGATTTTTCATTATGTCCTAACTGACAAACGTAAACAATGGCTTCTTCCGTAAATTTCTCGTGGCACAAAGGTTATCCAAGTAAACTTCCAATTCTATCAGATAGGTGCACTCTCCCTCTTTGAAATAACCGTGGTGAATTGATTAGGCGAGTTTTCAATGACGAGAAATTCGCGAAAAAGACCATTGTTTACGTTTTGTCAGTTAGGACCTACACGGAAAAAATACGTGCCCAGTTCCGTGAACTGCAGTCATGAATTTGAGAACAAGTAACAAAAACAATGAACTGCATCACGTAATCATGAACTAATTAACGTTAAAAGGGAAAAATACTGACAACGTGAACTAGTTCAGGGTCCATTTTCATTTTTGGGAGCGCTTTTTTCTGTGTAATGAAAA
>JASCZW010015026.1:0-12725 GCA_034211315.2 Aedes japonicus
TGTTAACACATGTTCAACAATGCTGTTTGTATAAAAATTATCTTACAACTTTGTCGAAGACACTAACTCTCCATCTCATCATTTAAAAAATCAAGTTTGCAGCGGCGCTCGTGGTGAAGCTGCGAACTAAGATTTGTCACTTTTAAATGCGTTATATTTTTTGAAAATTTTCATCTGAAGACACCAAATGTTACGAACACGTTTTTACGAGTTATTGTAAAAGTTCATGTTTTTGGCGTTTCGTCCCACAGTGCAAGGGGTTCTACAACAGTGAACCAATTTCAAATCGCTAGTTGCATATTGATTGTTGGTTAAGGCCCATTATCGGCCTATCTCAATAAATGTGTTCTGATGAGTTAAAGATTTATTTTGTATTCAACTCAATAGCAATTATAAAAAAGAAGTGCATAAGCATCAGGCACCTTAAATATTTCCATTCTACTTCGATAGCACAAAATTTGAAGCGAAGGTTTTTGCGAAGATTTTCTGCAGCTAAACACAGATAAACAAGATTTAAAGATTTAATTTAAGAAAAGAACGAAAACTAATGTGGCAACCCTGAATTCAAGAGCAAAAATCAAAAAAGCTTTTGTTCCTCCCTATTGCTGAAGGGATCAACAGCGCCTTAATGATATGATCGTTATCTATAGTTTTATGAACAATTGAGTGTTTGTTATTATACTTACCTAGTTAATAGTCACTTGCATACAGTTTGTAGCACTTTCTCTTATGTTAAATATGTTGACTTTAGATAATGTAATGCTTGATATTTAACTGGTTCTGGTTCTTACTTAAAATGTTTACTTAACAATAATATAATTAGTATAGCAAAGTTCGTCTTGTTGAGTTGAATGATAGTAGTGAAATAAACCTTAATTTATTCTAACAAACTGAGGTTGCCATGTAGAGAGCTTGATCACTCTCATGGATCGTGGATTACTTGATCGTCAACTCCCTACCTATTCCTCGATTCCTAGAAACCGCTTCTGGATCACGATTCCGGCTTGAACTAGTGCCCAAGCAACACACAAGATTCATAACGGTTGAAAATACTTGTATATGACTAGATTTCGTTATATAGAAGCTTACTCAACACAAAATCATGAAGATGTGTTACTCGGGTGGCTTGGTGAATCCAGCAGCAGCTTGATTTTGGTGTATACGTAGTTCACCACAATCGACCCATTATCGATTGCGTCGTGGACAAAATGGTAAAGGTATGTCCACGCGTTTGGTCCTCGGGTTGAAAGATCCGTTCTTGGCGATGCAAATGGCCGATTGGTTGTCGCCGGAGAGACCGGAATAGTCATCTCACCGAAGATTTGCTTCAGCAAGTTCCTCCACCATAGCGCTTCCCGGATCGTCCTAGACAACGCCATATACTCCGACTCACAGAATGATAAGGCCACCGTCGGCTGCTTCTTTACGTTCCAGGAAATGGCACCACCCTGGACCACGAACACGTAGCCCGTCGTTGATGGGCGTGTGTCCACAGCTCCTCCCCAATCGATATCGGTGTAGCCAACGATCTCCTCATTGCCTTGCTTGCTGTACCGGAGCCGATTGCCTGCCGTGCCCCTCAAGTATCGAAAAATCCTCTTCACCGCTTCCCCATGCTTCCGTCCTGGATTGCTGCTGAATTGGCTTACAGCATTTACAGCGTAGCATACATCGGGACGCGTTGCTTGTGCGATGTACTGCAAACATCCGACAGCTTCCTCGTACGGAGTGTTCTTCATCTGCTCTGCTTCTTCCGAGTTCCGTGGTGACATTGATTAATCCAGCCGCTCGCTGGCTTCAAACGGTGTTAATACTGGATGACTGCTCGTCAAGTTGAACGCACGTCTTCAAAGTAGCTTTGTTGGTCGAGAGACAACTCACCACGCTTTTGGAAGAAGCAGAGCCTCATCTTCGTGTTGTTCTGCAGCCGGCAAATCACCACACGCTTCGTTGATTGCCGTATCCGAAAGTACGATCTCCAAAAACTCCACTGGCTTTGATCGCTCAGGTGTTGCTTCACCGCTTCGTCCCTCATTAACAATCTTAACGTCACGACTGATGACGATTTCGTTGCTCTCCGGGTTGTACAATCTGTATCCTTTCGTGTCCTCAGTATAACCAACGAATACACATTTCGTCGATTTTGGGTCCAGTTTCTTCCTGTTCTGCTTCGGTACGTGCACCATTGCCATGGATCCAAAAATCTTCAGGTGACCGAGATAGGGTTTCTTTCCTGACCACGCCTCCTCCGGCATCTTACCATCCAAGGACCGCGCAAAATCTTCAACTTACATCCGGATTGCCGCTTCGTCATCGCTTTGAAGTCTTCGTACGCCTCGAATGCCTGATCCTTCGATTCCAGGGTATATATACACATCTTCCGTGTAGCGTCTTCGATGAAATTAAAGAAATATCGGCTTCCTCCTAATGACGGTACTTCATACGGTCCGCAAAGGTCTGAATGGACCAGTTCCAAACATTCCTTGGCCCTCGAATTACTGTTGGGAAAAACGTCACGAGCATGCTTACCTTGCAGATATGCGATGCAATCTTGTGTTGGTGGCCCCAGTTTGCAAGAAAGTGCTAAGGGTTTTAAGAATTTAACGTTTGAATCTTACTTCCCCTCTTTGTTTACAAAATTAGATACGTCTATTTGAACACCCAACAGCATCTGAACCTACTGCGATGTCACTGTAAGAGCCTGTAGGTCGCAAACAAAATAGGTCTATCTATCAAAAGATTAGCTGCTCTCAAAAAAATCGACACGTTAAATCCACGTGACACGCACGTAATTTTCATCCACCGCCAAAACCAGTAATAAATACGTGGAATTCGCGTAAGAGCTACGTGATTTCCACGTAAATCTATATTCTACGTGAAAATCACATAAATGTTACGTGATTTTTCACGTACAATTTACTGGCACGTAATTTTCACCTGATTTTACTGAAGAAGATTTGGTTACGTGTTCAGGTGAAAGTTACGTGAAATTTCACGTGGAAACTACGTGTCGATTTATTTGAGTGTGTTTTAGAGGAATTCAAATGAATCTGCTCGTGTTTACTAGGGACAGATTAAAAAGTGTTAGCATTTCTTATTTTTTATTTTTGTAAAGGGAACAAGCAAGGTGTTAGTTTAAATTTCCCTGTACAAAATTAGCGTATGTCTGCTCTGAGTTTTCATTCGGTCAAATGTGCGTTGATACGAGGATTCAAACGTCTGTTTCTTGAAATTACGCGATTCGTCACCTTCACCAGAAAGCATAATCATCTCCGCTCAAGATAGTAGTGTTAGATTGTGCGGAAGTGTTATCAGTTCTGAGAAACCAACGTTTGAAACTTTGTTTACAAAAGCGCATTCGATCTATTGAAAATGCGGGGCAGACGTGTGATATGCTGATACACGTTTGATAAGCACCCTACTATCTAACTGACATGCCATACGTTACGGTCGGACGTTACAATAAGAAAATACACTGTATCAATAAATTTTCCGTACAGCACTGCCTGAAATGTTGCATCGTTGAAGGAAAAATTAAAACTGAGACCCTTTTGAAGTGTTTTTACATCATATAGATCATTGCACGAAGGCGTCATCAATGCAGTTTTGACAGTTCAGGGAGCTTGTTTACGTGGACTTAGAATATTTCCGGTGAGATGGGTTTGAGATTTTGTGCTCAGAATTTGTTGCGATTGAAGTAAACTTGCCGAAAAACAGACACCAGTGCTTATTTTTACATCATTTCCTGAATCTAATGGTAGAATCCGGAAAAAATCAATAAAAAATTTCGTTTGAGTGGTTTAAATTCTAACACCTTGTAAACAAGCTCCCTGAACTGTCAAAAAAGTGAGGTTAATACATTCCGTGCAATGATCTATACCTAAAATGTTACGAAAATGATGTCAAAAAATCGCCGAACACTTACAACTTTATTTCAAAGAAGTCGAGTAAACAAATGTACGTCGATCTGTCAAAAGCAGCGATGCCATATTCACAGACATGTCTGTAAATTGGCAGATTTTTTCATTTTTGTTACCGACTTTTTTAGCGATGCAGACATTTAGCAGACATTTTATTTATATTGCAGACTTTTACAGACATTTGAATTATTTTTTTTAAATTTCAAATAAAGGTATTCTCTGAAGTTAGGATTTAGAACGTACGAGTATCTGAACAGTATAGTAGATACGGTAAGAAGCTTTGTTGAAATATTTTAAAATATCGTAGGTATCATATTTGAAGAAACGAAAGTGGTGGGCCACTCGGCGACACATTGGGCCGGGGTATAAGTATCGTATAAGCCCTTTCCGAGGGTAACACGGAGTCTCTACTTATGGCAGTGTTCAATCAAATGCGTGTTCCATCCCATGCGAAAAATTACTGTCAAAGCAACAAAGAAATTCAAGGTTCACAACAATACAAATCATATATGAGAAATTTACCGCAACCCCTTCGCTGAAAATTTTAACCAAGGAGCAACCAGCATAAAGATAAACAATTTGCTGAATAATGAAAACTATATTTCGAATGGAAGATAGTTTAATCTAGTTTTCACCATATACCCTCTACATCAACAAATATTGTTAGTGTATGTCATATTGTTATTCAAATTTTTTTTTTCTGCTCTCGGTCTGGATTACGTACCACATTTCTGACTAGAGTACAGCAAAAATTATGCTCGTGAAAATTGCCATTTTTTTATGATAACTAAACTTAACCGCCTATTCAACGTATTGTTCTTTGGCCTTGTACTGTCTGACACATTGTTAAAAGTGAATAGGAGATTGTTAATTGTAGTTGTCGCGGGTTCCCTTCCCCCTTGCCTACCACCAGAGACGTAGTAAGAGTTGGTGGCGCCCCTGGCAAGCCAAGAAAATAACGCCACAACTTCACAGAAGATCAGAAAAAAACTTTGCCAAATTTCAGACGGGAAATAACCAGGAGGGGCGCTGTCTACAATTTCTCAAAATATCAGGGAAAAAATCCTATGACGATGAGTCATAAAAGTTGAGGAGAGAACTTCTCTAAAGTTCGGGAAACAACTTACCAGAAGTTCCGGAAGAAACTTCTCAAAAAGTTAGTTGGATCTTCCCAGAAGTGGTAGGCAGCTTTTCCAAAGCTCAGAGGAGATCATTTCAAAATTTCAGAGTAAGAATTTCTAAAAATTCTTTAGAGAGAACAGAATGAAACTTTCCAGGAGCATTGGGGGCAATTCTTTCTAATTTGAGCATGAATTTCCCAATATTTCCGGAACAAACTTTCCCAAAGTTTTGGAGAAAACTTCCCACCTATCAGAAGTTTGGAAAGAATAAGCTCAGAAAAAACCTTCCCCGAATTTCCGGAAGAAACTTACCAGAGGGGGTATTACCTGTAGGATCAAGGAGGAATTATTCGAAAAATTCAGTATAGAACTCCTCAAATGTTCACACGAAGACTTCTCAGAAGTTCCGAAGCGACCAAAAGTTTAGTTGGAACTACCCAGAAGTGCTAGCGAGCTTCCTTAAAGTTCCGATTCGAACATTCAAGCATTTCAGAATGAGAATCTCTCGAAGTTCAGGAAATCCCAGAAGTTCAGGTAGATACTTTATATAAAATCAGGAAGAAACTTTACAGAAGTATAGGGGGAACTTTCTCGTAGTTCAAGTAGGAATTTATCAGAAATTCAGGAACAAACTTCCCCGAAGTTCAAGAGAATACTCTCCTGAAGTTCTCGGATGTTCAGAAAATAACTTCTCAGAAGTTCAGGAAAACATTCCTAACAAATTTAAGAAGATTTTCCAAGAAATTCTGGAGAGAACTTTCCCAAAGTTTTGCAGAAATTTTCCTCGTAGTTCAGGATAGGACTCATCAGAAGTTTAGAAAGTAACTATGTTCAGGAAAAAACTTAGCAAATGTTTCTGGAAGGCAAGGCTGGGTTTTTAAATGTGAATTTCTAAGAAAATAAGGAGTGACTGTCAAGAGGTCAAGAGGTTCATGAGGAATTTTATCTAAAATTCAGTAAGAAACTTCCCAGAACTTAAGCAAAGAGCCTTGCAGAAAATCAGGAGCGAGCTTCCCTGAAATTCAAGAGATGACCACTAACTAACCGAAGAAGCAGTCTATACAAAAATCATTCATATGACCATAATGATATTCATCACTCATGACACCATATTCAAATATGGTACACACCATCTGCCCGACCGTTCGCATCATACTATGAGGATACACACTCATGCAGGAACAGGGTATTATAGGAGTATGTGGATTATAACACTGTTCGAAAGTAAATATAATAATATGCAGGCATTTAATTTATTTTTTAATTTTGACAAGCGAAACTATTGAAAAAAAAACAATTTAAAAACATAATGATTGCAAGACAACACCATCCCATTTCACCATGCAACATGCTACAAAAAACAGACTACCTAAACCAACGAACCAACCATTGATTTCTAGCATACATAAGTTGACATATATGTCATAATGGAAGCCCCCGGTATTGAAAATCAAGTGGTGTCACTTTGCATAAATGTAACTTTGTGAAACTGCATGTCGGTTTGTAAAAATAAAAATGATTAGATTTTTCTTGTTTAAAAATCGAGAAAAAATAGTTGAGATTCATAAAAAATATTCTCGTGCTAGAAAGAACGCCCATCATCGATACAAATGGAAAAACCCGCATTAATCCACCGATGGTGAGACTGAACCCTTCTTACACTTCACCAGAATAACGAACTCAAATGTGGCCAATAATGTACTGGATAAATATTTTCATTCGAAATCCCAGGAAGATCCAGGAACATTCGATATGTCATACATTCAGTTTATAAAATTAACTATTTGTCAATCCTGAACGTATTGTTCATCGAAGTGATTAACATATTGCCATTAATAGTCTTTAACAGCCTGTTTATGTTAGTTATATAAAAGGGGAAATTACATAAATTTTAGAAATTTCATATAATCAGTCCATAGAATGAATTATTAGACAATCCTAAGCGTCAATTTTGATTATCGATATGGATTTAAGATGCTTAATAAGTACAAAATAGTAAATGGAGACTTTGTGTAATTTTCGAATATACTCGTTACAGTTCAAAACCAGACCACTCGAGCCAATCGATGCTGCTCTAATTCTATAGAGTCGCATAGTGTGGCTTGTCCGCTGTATGTGCTATACAACGCACCAGATGCGACATAATAGAATGCAAGCGGCATCAATTGGTGTGATTGGTCTTGTTTGGTTTTGCACTGCAACGAGTATATTTTCATCTCACAATTATGTGCTCTCACGTATTGTTTTGGTCTTATCTCCATGAAGGATTATCCAATCATTGCTTTTTGCACACACATATACACACACATACATACACACAGACATGTGCTCAGTTCGTCGAGTTGAGTCGAATGGTATATGACACTCGCCCCTGTGGGCCTCGGATAGAAAGTTGAGTTTCCAAGCGATCTTAAAACCCTTCTATTGATGTAAGAGGGGTAAAAAGTTACGAAAATGATTTCAAAACATTGTCCGTACACTTACGACCTTATTTTAAACAAGTCGAGTAAACAAATGTACGTCGATCTGTCAAAAGCAAAAGCAGGCGTTGCATTACAGAGAAGAATTGACCACTGTTTACAACAGCAGACAAGGTAGGGCTGTCGGTCCTTTTTCATCAAGTGACTACGGGTTCAAAAAGGATTGTCGTGCAGATAGCGAAAATTATCGACGTTTTGTGAAGGATTGAGCAGTTTGAGGGAGTGAAGTGGCGGAATAATTATTAATCAGTGAAGAGTATTTGAAAACGTTTTGGAAAGGAAATTAGTGAAAATAGTGAAAGTTAAAAGCTGAGAGGACGCCACGGCGCATTGCCGTAAGGAATTCGCCATTTTGGAAGAAGGTAGAATAAAAAAAAGAGAAGAAAAAAAGAAAAAGCAACGTATAGGGGAATGCAAGATGGCTTCTGGTGGAAAGCCACCGGATAAAGGATGGCAGAAAACAAAAATGGTTAAGTAAATGAAAATTGTACAGTGTAATATCCAATATTTGTACAAGAATAGAGACGAGATCTCCCGAGTGCTACGACAAGAAAACTACGTAGCAGCAATTTTATCCGAAACATGGACGACTTTAGAGTTAGAAGATACCAACAAGTATAACATACCAAAATACCATCGTATAATAAACTCCCGGGATGATGGCTACGGAGGTGCAGCCATCTATCTACGCAACGACTTAGGATACCAACAGATACAACTTCCAACACTCAACCATTACACCCAGGCAGTGGCCATCAAAGTTTTGAGACTTAATATGGTCTTTGTATCTGTTCATTTCAGCCCATCGTTAGCTGGAGGCGCTTTCATGGAAGATGTCACGAAGATTTTAGATAGTCTAAGAAACAAGACCAAAGTTCTAATCGGAGGTGATTGGAACATCCATCACGAGATATGGGGAAATAAAAAAAAAAACGACAGGAAAGGAATCATTCTGGTCGATATCATAGCCACCAGTGACTTCGTTCTAATGAATGATGGTTCTAGCACGTTTAAACAGGAGTTATCATGGCAAGCAATGGATTACGGAATTGGCGGAAGTCACCATGTAGTCATGAGACTGGAGACGGAGCACAACAACGAGGAATACATCTACAACAACAACAAAATAGCAGAAGAAATCTCGAAACTACGTGAAGAAACAATAAGTACAGTCTCCGATTTGCACAAGGCGGTAAAAAAATAAAAAGAGGAAGCAGAACCAAAAACACCCATACACCGAAGTTCTGGTGGTGCGAAACAGTGGAACAAGCATAGTTGGAGAAACGGGACGTCAGAAGAAAATTCAATAAGCAATCAACGTTGGACAATCTGTTGGATCTAAGAACGAAAGCAACTTTCAGAAAAGAAAGCATGAAGAAATAAAGAAGAAACTTGAAGAGTTTCCAAAACAGATATCGGCACTATTATCATCCAAGGAACTATGGCATAAAACCAACAGACTGACGGGGAAAAGCATGCGTAAAGTTTCTGGATCAGCACTTCGGACCACACGAAGTGAGGCACCCAGGAGACTACGGAATAATTCCGACGCACGAGGTCATCAACCGCGAGAAGTGGGATGTAATTTTAAGCCGAAAGAAGAATACAGCTCCAGGACACGATAACGTGACGTACGACATGCTACGAAAACTACAACCAGGTGTAGTTGATAACATCATCCAGGATCTCAACGGCATGTGGCGAAATCTGTATTTGCCCATATCCATGAAGACAATCACAGTAGTAGCAATACCGAAACCAGGGAAACCGCATGACACCATACAAGGAAAGAGACCGATATCACTCATTCCTACTCTGATGAAAGTGATAAATTCAGCAGTGCTGGAGAACATGCAACACCATTTGGAACATCACGGAATAATTCCAGATACTTCTTCTGAATTTAGAAGAGGTGTATCAACAACAACATGCCTATCGTTCGTAGTGAACGAAATAAAGGCTGCAAAACGTCAGAACTTGTTCGTAGCGGCCATATTTGTAGATCTATCAAATGCCTTCAATACCAACATCAACAAGATTAGTACTGTAAACAACCAATGCCTACGAAAGGTCACGGGTTGTACGAGGACTACACCGATTAATACGCTTCTAGCACTATCAGGACAATAGCCGATCCTGTATCGGCAAAAATACTTGACAGCGAGGGAAATTATCAGATGCCGTGTGGACAACAACGTCGTCGCCATACCACTCAAACGCTTAGAAGGCATCGAGGAAACCGAGTTCATGGAAAACGTCTATCTGGAATATCGAGAAACTTTCAACAAACTAATGACGAGAACTAAAGGACACACTTCGGGACACATGCTGAAAGTAAAAATCGGGGTCGAACTCGAAGGCATGACAACAGCCAAACGTAATTGTAGTGCAGCGCAGTTAAGGCTCTCACTTAGGTCCCCTTTTATTCATTTTGTTTGTAAATGACATTTCCTTTATTCTCAAAAACATTAAATTTCTTATTTACGCTGATGACATAAAATTATTTTTAGAAATAAGAAACAAAGAAGATATCATGACATTCCAGAAAGAAATAAATGATTTCTATACTTGGTGCAACAAAAGTCTTTTACAGCTGAACGTAAAAAAATGTAATTCGATAGCTTTTAGTAGGAAACGAAACACCCCAGACATAACTATCAATCTAGGGAATCAGCCAGTTGAAAAATGTAAAAGAACAAGGGACTTAGGAGTTATCTTGGACTCGAAACTAATTTTCATTGATCATTACAATACAATCATCAACAAAGCAAATAATATGCTTGGATTTATAAAACGATTCTGTTACAATTTTCATGATCCGTACACAATAAAAACATTGTATATTGCATATGTAAGGTCAATACTGGAATATTGTAGCGTAGTTTGGTCACCATTTTCAGTCACCCATGAAGAACGACTAGAATCGGTGCAGAAGCAATTTTTACTGTATGCACTTCGTAAATTAGGTTGGACAAGGTTTCCGCTTCCATCTTATGAAGCCCGCTGCATGCTCATCAGCATCCAATCATTAAAAGAGCGCCGTGAATTTGCATCAGTATCATTCGTAAATGATATTGTTTCGCAACGCATTGATTCAGCAGAACTTTTGTCAAAACTTAATTTTTACATACCGTCGCAGCGACTACGAAATAGAAATATATTTATAACAAGTCATCATCGTACAAATTACGCCAAATTCGGACCTCTGAATCAGATGATGGCAACTTACAATAAGCATGGAGAAAATGTAGACTTCACTATGACCAAAACAAAACTAAAACAATACTTCAATTCAATTAGATAATAACGAACGATTCAAAACATTAAAAATGTAAATCTGATGTGTTAGTTTTCTAAGGCGTACTGTATATATAAGTGAAACATAAAATGTAAGCACTATTGTAACAAAACGGTCTACTATTGATTGACGACAAAATAAATAAATAAATAAATAAAGCAACTAGCTTTGTACACAATCAATGGGAAATATAGGAATCGTCCAAGGATGTATACAGATGCATCCAAAGACGACAACGTATGTGGGCTTGGCATATACGACGAGAAAATGAAAACAAAATACACCTTTCGACTACAAAACGAAACCAGTGTAACATTGGCAGAAGTGATAGCCATCCATACGGCACTTACCAGCATTGGCAGGGACGAAGTTCATAATTATGTAGTACTCACCGACTCCAAATCATCTTGCCTAATGATGCTGGAGGCACTGAAGGAAAACAATCCGTTCGACATCATACAGGATTCCCTACAATAGCCTTTACAATGGAATACCAGTATACAACGGGTGCCCAGCCACGTCAACTTGGAAGGAAACGAAGTTGCTGACCGATTGGCAAAGCGTGGCACGGTTGACAGCGTTATGGAAAATCCAAAAATCCAATAAACTGACGGACAATGATGCTTCTTGGAAGAATAAAAAATCAGACGAAGAAGGCTGCCAATAGCTGGTACAGATCCTACACCGAAAAAAAGGACAACATTTTTACCAGTAACAGGATACGATACACACAAAAAAGAAATATTGTTTTATTAAAAGTTTAGCACTTTACTTCTGAAATGAGTTTATTTTTTATTAAATTAAAAGTAAAATCATCTATTGCGAAAGTTTTGTTGGAAGTTGACCCAGGTGCATTTGGAAGATATGGGGAAAATGTTTCGACTTGGATCTACCATGATGGAAAAATTTGTGATTGTACGACGCTAACCTCCGGTCTCTACGAAAGTTATAATAATTCTTTTGAAAATTGAAATCTTTCAATGTTAAAACCATTTTTTCTTTCAATCAAAACAGCATACATTTATTTCGATTGCACAATACTTTCAAGTACAAAGATCATTTTCAAATAAAAATAATTTGCTTTCATTTTCAAATATGCCACGGAATGGATTTGACAGTTCTACAATTCATCTGAAAAGAAAACTTTTTATGTTAAAAGTATTTTTACAGCATACTTTTATTTAAATTGCACGACACTTTCTGGATGAAAGTTAGTTTTGGAATAAAAATATCTGGCTTTTGTTTTCAAGGATGCCACGGTTTCGATTTGACAGTTCTACAATTTGTTTTAAAATTTTCAATTTTAAAATGAAAAGCAGCAAAATTTTGAATTGACGGTTTGAAGGTTTTGGTTTTGAAAGTCAACCGCTTTCTACGAAAAAGAACCAACCCAACTTTTCAATTTGGCAATGGTTTTTTTTAATTTTAATAATCATTATTCTTTGTGTGTAGAGAACAAACCTTGGTTTTACGGAAGAAACTTTACCAACACAGAAACCAGATTGTTAAACAGGTTGATGGCAGGCCACGACTGCTCTCGCTACTGGCTTGCGAATATGAGGATAGAAGAGGATAGTAACTGCGAAATGTGCGACGATTTGGAAACTGCGGAACACAGTCTCGGCACATTCTGCACTGCATTCGATATGGACACATACGCGCAAAGTATTCGTTTGATTGCGTTCGATAGAGGTGTTCAAGACGAAAAACGAAGATATTTGCAAGGCAATTCGCCTCTTTTTGAAGGAGTGTCAGTTGAAGATCTGACACAAAAGTATAGTGAAACGTAGAAATACACAGCAGGGCATATAGTCCGAGACACTAGCCCTTTCACAAGCGGCAGACAGCTGTCAGCCGCGACCAGAAGAAGAAAAAGAAGAAGACAAGGTAAAATTTACATATTTTA